>CM046457.1:2981062-3042769 GCA_025506515.1 Flaveria trinervia | reverse complement strand
ATTTGTGAAATGCAATTGATGTGTTCATCCAACCAAGTAGGAATTACAAACACTTAGACTTGCACGTTTAATTTTTTCTGAAAGATGAGTGCATTAACTAGAAAAACCGATAAAAATGGCTAACATCACTAATAGTCCTTGTTATGAGTTTGATAATTTGTTCATATTCTTGTAGCTTAGTAGCATTGATGATTTCCTTGTATAAAAGTGATGTCGGTTCAAATCATTACAAGTGCAAGATTAAGTGATATTTAGGAGTAATAAATATGTTATTCAAAAATGTCAAGTTTGTTATGTGCTAGATATGCAAATTAAAGTCCTTGACAACTATTTTAGCAAGTTAAATCTAATAATTGATGATTCTTAAGTTAGAGGCCTTATCATAGCATAACTGTGGACAAGCATCTATGATCATAAGCAAAGGTTTATGGTTCATGAGTGATTAGTTGGCATGACCAGTTATCTCACATCGAGTCAATGATAATGTGAAAAGTATTAAAAATTTGAAATACTTTTCCTCATAATGAATTAAGCATGTTTTCTCTTAAAAGAAATTATAATTAACCAAGTTAGGATATGAAACCTTATAATACTAGAAGAGAAAAAGGATATGTATATCCTGATATGAATACCATTTAGGGTTTAAAATCAATGCATCATTTAAATGATTATTTAATTTGAAAATAAGTTTGCATGTCTTGTGCCTTAGCTAATAAGATAGCAAGCATATTATTCCAGATTATCATATTACTCTTGGTAAAAAAAACTATAAGCTTAATTCTCAAGATACTGATAATTATTGAAATAAGGGTTAAACTTCCTATTACTTAAGTTTGTACATAAATTAATTTTATTAACATGACCACTTAATTGATTCCAAAGTCAATGATCATGAGAGCAAATATTTATGTTTGTACGCTTATAGCTGGTCGACCATCGCACATAAAACGTATATTTTCATTTATCTAACGTAAACATTGCAGCGGAAACATTTAAAAATGACATTCCATTTCATTATAAAAGCTTTTGCCAAATAATACATCGTTAACTAGTTACAAAATACATTGTTGTATTACATCACAAAAGCATTCTATGAATGGATGTCATCCCAAAAGAGCTGAGTAACCATCTCGTGCCATCCTCAGCAATCATTACCTGCCAACTGGAAACACATAAAAGTCAGCGTTGCTGAGTGAGTTCTAGTTTTATAATAAAACATACTTTATCTTTCGTTAAAAACCGTGCTTTACTTTCATGTGATCATACATCATACGTACACATAGATAATATCATTATTATCTCCATTATTCGTTCTTTTGTCATTACATCTTTTCCTTTCATCAAAACCATGAACTTTACCCTTCATGCTCATGGTACTGGGCCTAAGCCTATCATAGACCTTCATTCATGGTGCACAACACCTCTGGCCACAGTACCTAATATAAAGTTCAGGTATACCATTGTCATGAGCTATGCCCTTCATGCTCATGGTACTGGACCTAAGCCTATCATAGACCTTCATTCATGGTGCCCAGCACCTCTGGCCATAGTACCTAAGGCAAGCAACAATGGTTCCATACAAATGGTCAATCACAAAGAAAGACCCCAATGTGCATCCTCCCGGGGTAGCGAAACCTCACACCGTTAGGCTAACACCTTTTAATGGCGTGTCCCAACATACAAGGCTTGCAAGACTTTCTTTACTTTCATCAATTATTAATGTATGCATTCTTCCTTCATGTTCCTCTTTCATTATCTTTCACTTTACGTTACATAATACTTTCATTCATTCATTAACATTCAACGTAAAGTCATGAGAAAGATAAACATACATCATAATAAGGAACATCAACATACACAATCCTCATCATACAGGGCAACATCGTACATACATAACATACATCATGCATAAACATGCAACATCATGCCCAACATAACCCTTAAGACCTCATCGGTCATCTTACATGTACTTACGGGAACCTCCCACATCAAAACTTACATCTGCACTTTCCGCCGAAAGTCAGCAATTAAACTACATTTCCTCGGGCACACCAGCCCTACTTGGGCTTATGGACACCCTTCAGTCGCATGGCCTCCAGGCAACTGAACATCATGCGATTGGACCAATGCGGATAAACACCTATGTGGATGAACATCCAATCGTGCGAATGAAACTAATGCGAATGGATTCCATGCAGATGAGTCCCATGCGAATGTACATAATGCGGATGGAACTAATACGGATGAGCATTTATGCGAATGGGCTCTCAGTCATGCGAATGAACCCTCAGTCGTGCGTATAAACCTCAATCGTGCGAATGAAACCTCAATCGCACCCCAATCGGTCGTATGGCATCCATTCGGTCGCCTAGCCCTAGCTAATGCAGAATGCAGTCCATCCCGAACCCAATCTACCATTTTCGACCTCCAAGCTCATCTAAACCCATTCTAAGCCCAAATCAACCATCCTAAGCCTTAGGAATGCATACCACAACACCATTCAAGCACACACAAGCTCAAAAGCAAGACCCAAACGAATCATACACATACTCACCTATACATAAACGGGTCAAACACACACACACTTCAAAAAAACCGATTTTCAGATGTGTTCCAGCCCTAAAATCATTCAAAAACATTTAAAAGAGGGGTCCTAGAACTCACACAAACAACACCGAGGAGTAGAGCTTCGATTGGACCTGCTACACGACGATTTTGCTCTCTTGAATCAACTCGAACCAACTTTTCTCCCTTTTTCTCTCTTCTTTCTTTCTTTGCTGAAATTTTGGAGATGTGGGGAGGGTGTGGGCTGCCCTCCCTTCCCTTCCAAATTTTCTCGCGTTTTGGCAAGTTTGGTCCCCTCGACTTTGGACTTTATTTCTTTTTCTTCTTTCGTCGGCTTCAAAGAAAATATCCAGGTGTTACAAGTCCACCCCCATATATAGGTTTCGTCCCTGAAACCTGTTATTCCTCGAACAAACGTGGGTAATGTTGTCTCATTTATTCCTCAGTCTCCCACGTTGACTTGGATCCTTTCCTGTGCTTCCACTATACACACACAAGAGGAACCACTTTATTTCTCAGCCTCTTCTCTTTTCGATCGATGATTGCCATCGGTTGCTCTACATAATTGAGCCGTTCGTCCACTTCGATATCCTTTAGTGGAACAATCATATCTTCATCTGCCAAGCATTTTCTCAAATGAGATACATGGAATGTCGGATGAATTCCATTTAACTCATCTGGTAACTCCAGTCTATAGGCCACCTCTCCTACTCTTGCAATGATTCGGAAAGGTCCTATATACCTTGGGCTCAACTTGCCCCGCTTCCTAAACCTAATAATGCCCTTCCAAGGTGAGACCTTCAACATAACCCGGTCACCCACCTGGAACTCAATTGGTCTGCGTTGTTTATCAGCATACGACTTCTGTCTATCTTTGGCTGCCTTCATGAAAGCTTTGATCCTTTCAAGCTTTTCAGTCGTAGCCTCGATCACCTCGACACTCCCTAACTCTTTATGACCAATATCACCCCAACAGACGGGTGTTCTGCATCTCCTACCGTATAGTGTCACACCCTATCCTTGACGGCGGAAACGTCGAGGTGTGAGGATTAGGATCGTTCACAGCCACATAACGCTATTAATAACCCAAATATATATATTAATCATGTAACACCCGGTTATTTTTTTTTTAAAAAAAGGCAAGACATGAAGAATAAATGAAAGAAAAGCAATAAAGTCCAAGTGGAAGGACTAAAAGTGTCCAAAAGGACAAATCTTTGAAAAAGTTGGTGTAAAGGTGGGCATGGCCACCCACCCTCACTTCACATTACCATCTTCTTCGGTTTTAGAGAGAGAGAGAGAGCAAAGGAACTCTCGGTTTTGAAGAAGAGAAGAAGAAGAGAAGTTGAATTCAAGGTAAGAATTCGTGGTTTTTAAGTGTTTATGATGGGTTTTATCCCGGTTACATGCTTATGTTCTTATGTGTTTGTGTATGTGATCGGTGTGTGTATTTGATGTTGTTTTTAGGTGTTTGAACTCATTTGCAAGCGGGTTAGAAAGGAAGAAATACTCAAGTTGCACCGGGTGAGTTCTAGACCCCGGCTTCTACTCGTTTTAAACATCTTTGGGGCTAAATGTATTAAAATGATTTTTACAAGGTTATGTATGTTTACCCGTATGTATTATGCATGTTGGATGTTAATTCTTGAATGCTTTTAGGTTATACATGTTTAGAATAGCCATGTTAAGCTTAGAACAGATGGGTTTGATAATTGGGTTTGAAAACATACTAGAAACATATTGCATAGGAGGTCCATGCGCCTAAATAAGGCTCATGCGCCTGAAAATGCCTTAGAAAGGTTTAAGTGAAACCCATGCACCTATACAGTGGCTCATGCACCTGAAATTGCTTTAGAAATGTTTTAAATATAGCCCATGCGCCTGAACAGTGGTCCATGCGCCTAGAAATATTAGTCGAATGACTAAGTGTAGGGCCATGCGCCCAAATAGTGCTCATGCGCCCAAGTGGCTCATGCGCCTAAGTGTTCATACGCCTGAATAGTACCCATGCGCCTAGAATTGGGCTGGAATTGACTAAGTGTCCAGAAGTCCAGGATTCCCCATGCGCCTAAGCACTCATGCGCCTGCATAGTGCCCATGCGCCTGAAAGTTGCCCAGGCGCCTGAAAGTTGCCCATGCGCCTAAGTGTTCCCCATGCGCCTGCATAGTGTCCATGCGCCTGCATAGTGCCCATGTAGAATATTTTCTGATTTTTGGGGAAAAAGTGTAATGTAGGCTTTGACTTGGGAGATTCCCGGGGGCTATGTAAGTTGACTTTTTGAAGTCATTTATGTTATGCTGATGTGATGTATGATTGTATGATATGTTTATGTTCCTTATATGATGTATGATTATCTTTCCTATGACTTTACGTGTTATGATAATGAATGAACCGAAAGTATTATGTAACGTAAAGTGAAAGGTAATGAAAAAGGAACATGATGAATGAATGCATGCATTAACGAACAAATGAACGTAAGAAGTCTTGCAAGCAAACGTATGGAGGTGCACACCCTATGTAGGTGTTAGCTCAACGGTGTGCGGGTTAGCTACCCCAAAGGATGCACATTGGGGTCCAATCCTTGTGATTGACCATATGAATGGGATCCTTGTCGCTTTCCCTAGGTACTGGAGTCAGCTTCGTGCACAATGTTCGAGGTCTATGAAAGACCTCAGGCCCAGTTACCCGCTTCGTGCATAATGTTCGGGGTATAGCATATGGCATTGATCTGGAATAAAAGAGAAAAGATAAACGGTGAATGTACTTGCCCTAGGTACTGGAGTCAGCTTCGTGCACAATGTTCGAGATCTATGAAAGACCTCAGGCCTAGTTATCCGCTTCCTGCACAAGGTTCGGGGTAATGTACATGTCACTAGAAGTAATGAATGAACAAATGTTAACGAATATAATGGAAGATAATAATGATATTATCTGTATGTACGTATGATGTATGATCATGAGTGAATGTAAAGTATAGTATGAATTTGAAAGAAAAGTATGTTTTATTTATAAAACTAGAACTCACTGAGCAACGCTGACTTTTTATACATTTTCAGTTGGTAGGTAAATGTTGCTGAGGGTGGCACGAGGCGGCTACTCAGCTTTTTTGGATGGCATTCTTTTGTTAATATTTTTGCATTGTAATGTGAACGAATGATGTTTTGAAATGAACGCTTGTATTAACTTGCAAAAACATTTGTAATGATATGAAAAGTTATTTTCTTTATGTTTCCGCTGCAATGTTTTCGTAAGGCTAATGTAATTATAATGTTTTATGTGCAATGAATGACCAACTGTGAGGTCTCCGGGAACGGGGCCTTACAAGTTGGTATCAGAGCCAAAGTTTAAGTGAAATGGGTAAAATTTTAAAATAAACCTTAACTTAAACTGAGAATGGGACAGAATGGGAATAGGATGCCAATCTAAGTAGCTGCGTGCCATCATGTATTTTTGTAATGTTTACCGGTTTATGTGCGCATGGTATGTGGTTATGTGTTGTATGTAGATTTAGATACTGATTAAGTCAGGATAGGAGATGCTTGGGGTATGAAAAGTAAAGTAAGTGGCTAATCACAACTGGCCACTGTAATTAGGGAGTTACTATACTTGACATAAACTGAGCTACTACCTTGAATGACCGTATTAGTGTTTGAATCTTATAGTGTGTTAGAGGATGGTCGGTGGTAGATCTTCAAAGGTTTCGTCAGGTGAAAGTTGTGGTGGACATGGTGCTAGACCGCGCATCACAAGAAGTGTGGCTAGGGCTGCTGAGGTAGCACTAAAAGAGCCCGAGATCCATCACCCGGAAGCCGGTGATGATAGTGCTAGTTTGAGGACCATGTTGCAAGAGGTTGTTGTCCAGGGAGTTCAACGGGCCATGCAGACTGTAACACCCGGTTATTTTTCTAAAAGACAGGAAATTAAGAATAAAAGAAAGAAAAGCTATAAGGTCAAAGTGGAGGGACCAAAAGTGTCCAAAAGGACAAAACTTTGAAAAGTTGGTGTAAAGGTGGGCATGGCCACCCACCCTCATTTCACATCACCATTTTCTTCGGCTCTAGAGAGAGAGAGAGCAGAAGGAAACTCTCGGTTTGTGGAAGAAGAAGAAGAAGTCAACGAATTCAAGGTAAGAATTCGTGGTTTTTACATGTTTATGATGGGTTTTATCCCGGTTATGTGCTTATGTGTTGTGTTTGTGCTCGTGTGTATGTGTTTGGATGTTGTTTCTAGGTGTTTTGAACTCTTTGCAAGTGGGTTAAAAGAAAGAATACCCAAGTTACACCAGGTGAGTTCTAGACCCCGGTTTTTACTTGTTTTCAAACATATTTGGGGCCGAAAATGTATTTAAATGATTTTCAAATGTTTAAGTATGTATGCCCGTATGTATTGTGCATGAATGAATGTGATTCTTGAATGCTTATTGGTTATTCATGTTTAGAATAGCCACATTAAGCTTAGAACAGAGGGATTTGATTATTGGGTTGAAAACATACTGGAAACATGTTGAGCAGAAGGTCCATGCGCCTAGATAAGGCTGTTGCGCCTGAAAATGCCTTAGAAAGAATTAAGTGTAATCCATGCGCCTAAACAGTAGCCCATGCACCTATGATCACCTTAGAAATGATTAAGTACAGCCCATGCGCCTGAACAGTGGCCCATGCGCCTAGAAATGTTAGCTGGACGACTAAGTGTAGGGCCATGCGCCCCAATAGTGCCCATGCGCCCAAGTGGCTCATGCGCCTAAGTGTCCATGCGCTTGAATTACTCAAGCGTCTAAGCGTTCATACGCACAAATAGTGCCCATGCGCCTGAATAGTTCATGCGCCTAAAGTGAAAATGCTTAAGTGTTGGCTGATGCACCTACTTAGTGATGAAACGTCCGAACAGGGCTCATGCGCCCAAATAGTTCCCATGCGCCTAAGACTTAGAAATTTTTACAGAATTTTTCTGGGAGTCTGTGCCTTAGGGTTTTGAACAAGGTTGACTAAGGGCTTATTAATGGTGTTGTTTCATGCATGATATGATTGCTTATGATTGTTCCTTATTATTGTTATTGCTATTATTATTACTTATAGTATGTAACTTTACGTGGTATGTTATTATCGTAACGTAAAGTATATCGTAATAATAAAGAAAAGAAGAGGAACATTAATGAAAATGTTAACAAGTCTTGCAAGCTTACAGGAGGTACATGACCATGTTGTCGTTAGCTCAACTGTGCTGTGGGTTAGCTACCCTATTATGCACACAGGGTCAATCAATTGAGACTGGTAGGACCTTTGCAGCGTGCTCTGGGTGATTGGGTTGGCCTTGTACATAGTACAGAGAACCCTTTCGGGGGATACAGTTGACCCTTTCGGGGGATACAGTTGACCATTTCGAGGGATACAGTTGACCCTTTCGAGGCATATAGATGGCCCATCATTCGTTTTCCATCGCGCATATAGTTGGGGTATTGCTCACTGATCCATACAGAAAGTGAAACATAAAGATAAAAGTTTATAGAACAGATAAGGCCTACAGTAAAGAGAACGAACAATATTTGTTCATATAGTTGATGCGTGCTCGCATTTACAATACAGAGTTGTATTTTACAGAAAAGAGTATTTTCTTATACAACATATAGAAAGTATTTTATTACTTATAAAACTAGTGCTCACTCAGCAACGCTGACTTTTATACGTTTTTCAGTTGGCAGGTAATTATTGCTGAGGATGGCACGAGGGTGAAGCTACTCGGCAAGAAAAGTCTGACATCCATTCGTACTCTGTGTTGCTGTTGTTTTGTAATGCATATAAACAAGTCTTTTCTAATCAGTTAAACGAAGATGTATTGTTCAACAACAGTGGTTTGAATGAAATGAATGGCTTTTGAAAGATTTGTTCCGCTGCTTAAGTTTGTCTAATTGTAATGTTTAATGTTTTAATTGCTATGATTGACCAACTGTGAGGTTTCCGGGAACGGGGCCTTACACAAACGATTCGTCCGGGTATAGTGACTGAGGTAATTAAGGCAGTGAAGGAGACGACCACGATTGAAATGAACAAGGAGGATAGCAATGACAAGAACTGAAACGGAAAGCGGGTCAAACATGGGGGTTACACTCCATATAAAAAGGTTGCCAGGACGGATGACCGGCGTGTAGCTTCATCCAGCACGGAGACAAGGAAGTGTGGTAGGTGTGCTAAAGGGCATACTGGAGAGTGCAAGTGGGGACTGAATGTTTGTTTTCAGTGTGGAAAGAAGGGCCACAGGGCGAGGGATTGTCAAATGGCTAAATGTTATGACTATGTCAACACGGGACACATGAGCAAAGACTGTAAGAAGCCATGGGACGAGAGTTTTGGACTTACTATACTTGACATAAACTAAGTATTACCTTGAATGATCGTGTTAGTGTTTGAATCTTATAGTGTGCTTATAGAGGATGGCTGGCGGTAGATATTAAAAGGCCTCTCGTGGTGGAGGTCACGATGCCGCTCCGCGACCCAAGAGAGGGAGACCCAGAGTCGAGAAAGTGGTTCATGAAGAACCAGAGACCCCTCATCCGAAGGGTAACGACGAGAGCGCCAATCTGAGGGCCTCCGTAAAGGAGGCCGTGGTGGAAGAGGTTCACCAGGTCATACAGACGATTCTACCGTCTGTGGTGACCGAAGTGATCAAGGCAGTTAGAGAGGGAGAGAGAAAGGAAAGGGGTGGACCTATGGGCAAAAGAAGACAGCCCGAGACTGAGACGGTTCCATCCGATGATGAGGATGAGGAAGAAGAGCCTACGTCGGAGGCAACCCGAGGCTGCAACTACGGGGTGTTTATGAGATGCAAGCCCTCTACTTTCGATGGAAATGGCACTACGGCAGCTGCTCACCGGTGGGTAAGGGAAATGGAGGCTGTCCTCGATATCAGTGAGTGCCGTGAGGATCAGAAGGTGAAATTCGCTACCCACTCCTTTGTGGACTGGACTTTGTGCTGGTGGGACAACATTGTCCAAGCTGAGGGTAGCTAGGCCATTGGAAGAATGAGATGGCCTAAATTGAAAAAGCTAGTGATCAAGGAATTCTGTCCTCACAGGGAGATGGACAAGGTAGAAAGAGACTTCCTGTAGCTGGAGGCAGGAACGATGACACACCAGGAATACACCACCAAATTCAATGAAATGGCACAGTTGGTGCCCGATCAAGTGACACCATTGTCACGAAAGATTAAAAGATACATCCAGGGGCTGCCGGTGGATATCCGTAGGCATATGATTGCCGCCCGGCCGAGCACTTTCAGGTCGGCAGTTGACTTGGCTGGCAGATTATATGATGAGCGCGAGGTGGTGGTGGCTGAGGTGGATAAGAAGGATGGTGGTAGTCGGAACTAGAATGGGAAACGGTTTGGAAGTGGTAGAACTGCTCCAAACAAGAAGGTGGCAAAGGTGGGTGATCGATGTGTGGTCACATCTGGATCGGGGCTGAGGAGTGTGACAAATGTGGAAGGGAGCATACTGGTGAGTGCAGAATGGGGATGAACATATGCTTCAGGTGTGGTCAGCCTGGCCACATCGCTAGAGACTGCAAGAAGCCGAGGGCAGAGAGCTCTGGGGCAGAGAAGAAGAAGCCGGAGGAAGGAGGGCAGAGGGCAGGTGCTAGAGCTTATACCATGACCCGGGAGGAAGCCAGAGCTGATCTCAGTGTTGTGTCAGGTATGTTTCTGGTAAACCAAACTTGTGCCACTATATTGTTTGATTCTGGTGCTAGTAGGAGTTTTATTTCTACTACTTTCTGCGCTATGTTGCCTGTTGTCAGTAGAAAGGTCAGTGCACCATTTGATGTAGAAACTGCTATTGGTAAGTCCACTAGAATTACTGATGTGATAAAGGACTGTGCCATAGAACTAGAAGGTCATAGGTTTGCTGCTAGGTTACATGTGATACCCCTAGGTGGATTTGATGTAGTACTAGGGATGGACTGGTTAGCAAACTATGAAGCAAATATCGTGTGTCGCAAGAAGATGATTCGATTAGTTGCATCCGATGGGAGTTTGGTTACGATTTATGGAGATCGCGTCACGATGATTCCAAAAGTGATTTCGATGGCGGTGGCGGGAAAGTGCATGAGGTGTGGATGTAGTGCCTACTTGGCCTACGTAAAGGATGTGGACGCGCCAACACTGTAACTATCTGATGTACCAGTTGTGTGTGACTTTCCGGACATATTCCCAAAAGACTTACCCGGCGTGCCACCGGATCGCGAAATTGAGTTCCAAATTGACTTGATACCCGGTGCTCAACCCGTTGCCAAAGCACCGTATCGATTAGCTCCCACAGAAATGAAAGAACTCATGGAACAGTTGCAAGAGCTGCTCGATAAAGGTTCATTAGGCCGAGTATCTCTCCCTGGGGTGCTCTGGTCCTATTTGTGAAGAAGAAAGACGGTAGTATGAGGATGTGTATTGACTACCGAGAGCTGAACAAGTTAACGGTGAAGAACCGATACCCCCTACCAAGAATAGATGATCTGTTTGATCAGCTCCTAGATGCCAGTTGGTTTTCAAGGATAGATCTTCGATCTGGTTACCATCAGCTGAAGGTAAAGGGGCAGGATATCCCTAAAACAGCTTTTCGCACGCGCTACGGTCACTATGAATTCCTTTTTATGTCATTTGGTCTGACCAATGCGCCAACTGCTTTTATGGACTTGATGAATCGAGTGTGTCGGCCAATGTTAGATAAATCAGTGATTGTGTTTATTGATGATATCCTGATTTATTCAAGGAGCAAGGATGAGCATGCCGATCATATTCGGGAGGTGTTAGAGACCTTGAGAAAGGAGAAGTTGTATGCCAAATTCTCCAAATGCGCGTTCTGGTTACGCGAAGTTCAATTCTTGGGTCACGTGAAAAACTCAGAGGGGATTATGGTAGACCCTGCTAAGGTGGAGGCGGTAATGCAATGGAAGTCTCCGAGGACGCCATCCGAGAATCGTAGTTTCTTGGGGTTTGCGGGTTATTATCGAAGGTTCATTCAGGACTTTTACAAGATCGCTTCTCCACTGACCAAGTTGACCCGAAAGGATGTAAAGTTTACGTGGGGTCAAGCTCAAGAACAGGCGTTCGAGGAGTTAAAGGTAAGGTTGACTCAAGCTCCTGTCTTGTCGTTATCCGAAGGAAGCGAGGATTTGGTAGTATACTCAGATGCTTCCTACTCAGGGTTGGGGTGTGTATTAATGCAGAGAGGGAAGGTTATAGCCTATCCATCCCGACAGTTGAAAGTTCATGAGGTCAACTACCCTACTCATGACTTGGAGCTAGCGGTCGTGGTCTTTGCACTAAAGATTTGGAGGCACTATCTGTACGGGACGAAGTGCACCATTTTCACGAACCACAAGAGCTTAAAGTACTTCTTTGAGCAAAAAGATTTAAACATGAGGCAGAGGCGATGGTTGGAGCTTATAAAGGATTATGATTGCGAGATCCATTACCATTCGGGCAAAGCCAACGTGGTGGCTGATGCTCTTAGCCGGAAGGAGAGGCCCGAGCCGATTCGGGTGAAAGCATACCAACTAATCATGACCTCTGACGTAATGAAGCAAGTCAAGGAGTTTCAAGATGAGGCATTAAAAGAAGATCATCTAAACTCTGAAAGAATCAGAGGTCTGGTTGGGGAATTGAGTGAAAACACACTTGGTGTTAAAACTCAATTTGGATGGGTGTGGATTCCTTGTTTCGGGGATCTACGTGTGAGGATTATGGATGAAGCTCACAAGACTCGATACTCCATTCATCCTGGTGCCACAAAGATGTATCAAGACATGAAGAAAGATTATTGGTGGCCGGGTATGAAACGTGACGTGGCGGAGTATGTGAGTAAGTGTCTTACTTGCTTGCAAGTGAAGGCGGAACATCAGAAGCCGTATGGGAAGATCCAACCTTTGGATATACCGGAATGGAAGTGGGAGCACATCACTGTGGACTTCATTACAAAGCTACCATGTACTCCGAAGGGGTACGATGCCATATGGGTGATTGTTGACCGCTTGACAAGAGTGCTCACTTCCTCCCAATCTGTGAGACATATTCATCCGAGAGGTTGGTTGACTGTTCATCAAGGAGATTGTAACTCGTCATGGTGTACCGTGTCCATTTTGTCTGATCGTGACACCCGGTTTACGTCTAAATTCTAGAAGAAATTCCACGATGCCATGGGGACGAGGTTACATATTAGCACTGCTTATCATCCCCAAACTGATGGTCAGTCAGAAAGGACCATTCAGACATTGGATGACATGCTTTGGGCATGTGTAATTGATTTTGGTGGAAGTTGGGACGACCACTTACCGTTAGCCGAATTCTCATACAACAACTATCATGCCAGCATCGGTATGCCACCATATGAGATGCTATATGGTAGGAGATGCAAAACACCCGTTTGTTAGGGTGACATTGGTCAGAAAGAGTTGGCAAGTGTCGAGGTAATCGAGGCTACGACTGAGAAGCTTGAGGGGATCAAAGCCTTCATGAAGGCAGCCAAAGATAGACAGAAGTCGTATGCCGATAAACGACATAGACCAATTGAGTTCCAGGTGGGTGACCGGGTTATGTTGAAGGTCTCACCTTGGAAGGGTATTATCAGATTTAGGAAGCGGGGCAAGTTGAGCCCAAGATATATAGGCCATTCCGGATCATTGCTCGTGTAGGAGAGGTGGCCTATAGATTGGAGTTGCCAGATGAGTTAACTGGAATTCACCCGACATTCCATGTATCTCATTTAAGAAAGTGCTTAACCGATGAAGACATGATTGTTCTATTGGAGGACATTGAAGTTGATGAAAGGCTCAGTTATGTGAGCAACCAGTGGCAATCATCGATCGTATAGAGAAGAGGCTGAGAAATAAAGTGGTTCCTCTTGTGCGTGTACAGTGGAAGCACAGGAAGGGATCCGAGTCTACATGGGAGACTGAGGAGGAGATGAGGCAGCATTATCCTCGTCTGTTTGAGGAATAACAGGTTTCGGGGACGAAACCTATATAAGGGGGGTGGACTTGTAACACCCGGTTATTTTTCTAAAAGACAGGAAATTAAGAATAAAAGAAAGAAAAGCTATAAGGTCCAAGTGGAGGGACCAAAAGTGTCCAAAAGAACAAAACTTTGAAAAGTTGGTGTAAAGGTGGGCATGGCCACCCACCCTCATTTCACATCACCATTTTCTTCGGTTCTAGAGAGAGAGAGCAGAAGGGAAATCTCGGTTTGTGGAAGAAGAAGAAGAAGTGAACGAATTCAAGGTAAGAATTCGTGGTTTTTACATGTTTATGATGGGTTTTATCCCGGTTATGTGCTTATGTGTTGTGTTTGTGCTCGTGTGTATGTGTTTGGATGTTGTTTCTAGGTGTTTTGCACTCTTTGCAAGCGGGTTAAAAGGAAGAATACCCAAGTTGCACCAGGTGAGTTCTAGACCCCGGTTTTTACTTGTTTTCAAACATCTTAGGGGTGAAAATGTATTTAAATGATTTTCAAATGTTTAAGTATGTATGCCCGTATGTATTGTGCATGATGAATGTGATTCTTGAATGCTTATTGTTATTCATGTTTAGAATAGCCACATTAAGCTTAGAACAGAGGATTTGATTATTGGGTTGAAAACATACCGGAAACATGTTGAGTAGAAGGTCCATGCGCCTAGATAAGGCTGTTGCGCCTGAAAATGCCTTAGAAAGAATTAAGTGTAATCCATGCGCCCAAACAGTAGCCCATGCACCTAAGATCACCTTAGAAATGATTAAGTACAGCCCATGCGCCTGAACAGTGGCCCATGTGCCTAGAAATGTTAGCTGGACGACTAAGTGTAGGGCCATGCGCCCCAATAGTGCCCATGCGCCCAAGTGGCTCATGCGCCTAAGTGTCCATGCGCCTGAATTACTCATGCGTCTAAGTGTTCATATGCACAAATAGTGCCCATGCGCCTGAATAGTTCATGCGCATAAAGTGAAAATGCTTAAGTGTTGGCTGATGCACCTACTTAGTGATGAAACGCCCGAACAGGGCTCATGCGCCCAAATAGTTCCCATGCGCCTAAGACTTAGAAATTTTTACAGAATTTTTCTGGGAGTCTGTGCCTTAGCGTTTTGACCGAGGTTGACTAAGGGCTTATTAATGATGTTGTTTCATGCATGATATGATTGCTTATGATTGTTCCTTATTATTGTTATTGCTATTATTATTATTACTTATAGTATGTGACTTTACGTGGTATGTTATTATCGTAACGTAAAATATATCGTAATAATAAAGTGAAAGAGCAATAAAGAAAAGAAGAGGAACATTAATGAAAATGTTAACAAGTCTTGCAAGCTTACAGGAGGTACACGACCATGTTTTCGTTAGCTCAACTGTGATGCGGGTTAGCTACCCTATTATGCACACAGGGTCAATCAATTGAGATTGGCAGGACCTTTGCAGCATACTTTGGGTGATTGGGTTGGCCTTGTACATAGTACACAGAACCCTTTCGGGGGATACAGTTGACCCTTTCGAGGGATACAGTTGACCCTTTCGAGGGATACAGTTGACCCTTTCGAGGGATATAGATGGCCCATCACCCGTTTTCCATCGCGCATATAGTTGGGATATTGCTCACTGATCCATACAGAAAGTGAAACATAAAGATAAAAGTTTATATAACAGATAAGGCCTACAGTAAAGAGAACGAACAATATTTGTTCATATAGTTGATGCGTGCTCGCATATACAATACAGAGTTGTATTTTACAGAAAAGAGTATTTTCTCATACAACATATAGAAAGTATTTTATTACTTATAAAACTAGAGCTCACTCAGCAACGCTGACGTTTATACGTTTTCAGTTGGCAGGTAGTTATTGCTGAGGATGGCACGAGGGTGAAGCTACTCGGCAAGGAAAGTCTGACATCCTTTCATAATCTGTGTTGCTGTTGTTTTGTAATGCATATAAACAAGTCTTTTGTAATCAGTTAAACGAAGATGTATTGTTCAACAACAGTGGTTTGAATGAAATGAATGGCTTTTGAAAGATTTGTTCCGCTACTTAAGTTTGTCTAATTGTAATGTTTAATGTTTTACATGCTATGATTGACCAACTGTGAGGTTTCCGGGAACGGGGCCTTACACAGACGATTCGTCTGGGTATAGTGACTGAGGTAATTAAGGTAGTGAAGGAGACGAACGCGATTGAAATGAACAAGGAGGATAGCAATGACAAGAACTGCAACGGAAAGTGGGTCAAACATGGGGGTTACACTCCATATAAAAAGGTTGCCAGGACGGATGATCGGCGTGTAGCTTCATCCAGCACGGAGACAAGGAAGTGTGGTAGGTGTGCTAAAGGGCATACTGGAGAGTGCAAGTGGGGACGGAATGTTTGTTTTCAGTGTGGAAAGGAGGTCCACAGGGCGAGGGATTGTCAAATGGCTAAATGTTATGACTATGGCAAGACGGGACAAATGAGCAGAGACTGTAAGAAGCCATGGGATGAGAGTTTTGGCACAATGATGACGACTGGAATTGCGGGGTCGAACAGGTGTGATAAGCGTGGACGCAGGCACCCCGGGAAATGTAGATTGGGGAGCAATGTCTATTTCCGTTGTGGAAGGACCGGACATGTGGCGAAGAACTGCGGTATGGGGCGGTGCTATTCTTGTGGTGAAGAAGGTCACGTGAGCAGGGACTGCAAGAAGCTGAGGGCGGAGAGCTCTGGGGCGAAGAAGAAGCCGGAGGAAGGATGGCAGGGAGCTGGTGCCAGAGCTTACCCCATGACTTGGGGAGGAAGCCAGAGTTGATCCCGATATCGTGTCAGGTATGTTTCTAGTAAACCAAACTTATGCCTCTGTATTGTTTGATTTCGGTGCTAGCAGGAGTTTTATTTCCACTACTTTCTGTGCTAAGTTGCCTGTTAGTAGTAAAAAAAATGTCCGTGAACCGTTCGAGGTAGAAACTGCTAATTGGTAAGTCCACTAGGATTTCTGAGGTGATAGAAGGTTGTGACATAGAACTAGACGGTCATAAGTTTCCTGTTAGACCATTCGTGATGACCTTAGGCGGTTTCGATGTAGTACTAGGAATGGATTGGTTGGCGGACTACGAAGTGAATATTGTGTGTCGCAAGAAGATGATCCATTTGACAGCACCTGACAGGGATAAGGTGACGGTTTATGGCGATCGAGTCGCGACGATCCCGAAAGTGATTTCGATGGCGGTGGCGGGAAAGTGCATGAGGCGTGGATGTAGTGCCTACTTGGCCTAGGTAAAGGATGTGGACGCGCCAACACCACAACTATCTGATGTACCAGTTGTGTGCAACTTTTCAGATGTGTTCCAGAAGACTTACCAGGTGTGCCACCGGACCGTGAGGTTGAGTTTCGGATTGACTTGATACCAGGTGCCTAACCTGTAGCTAAGGCATCGTATCGGTTGGCTCCGACTGAGATGAAAGATTTAATGGAGCAGTTGCAAGAGCTGCTAGATAAGGGGTTCATTAGACCGAGTATCTCTCCTTGGGGTGCTCTGGTATTATTTGTGAAGAATAAAGACAGTAGCATGAGGATGTGTATAGACTACCGTGAGTTGAACAAGCTGACAGTGAAGAACCGATACCCCTTACCAAGAGTCGATGATCTGTTTGACCAGTTCCAAGGTACCAGTTGGTTTTCAAGGATAGACCTTCGATCTGGTTACCATCAGTTGAAGGTGAAGGAGTAGGATATCCCTAAAATAGCTTTTCGTATGCGCTACGGTCACTACGAGTTTCTTGTCATGTCCTTTGGTTTGACCAATGCGCCAGCTGCTTTTATGGATCTGATGAACCATGTGTGTGGCCTATGTTGGATAAATCAGTGATTGTGTTTATTGACGATATCCTGATTTATTCAAAGAGTGAGATTGAGCATGTCGGTCACATTCGGGAGGTCCTGGAGACGTTGAAGAGGGAGAAGTTGTATGCAAAATTCTCCAAGTGCACGTTTTGGTTGTGTGAAGTTTAGTTCTTGGGTCATGTGGTGAATCCCGACGGGATTATGGTGGACCCGGCTAAGGTGGATGTAGTGATGCAATGGAAGTCTCCAAAGACGCCATCCGAGATTCGTAGTTTCCTGAAGGGAGGTTGACTCAAGCTCCTGTCTTGTCATTACCCGAAGGGAGCGAGGATTTGGTGGTATATTCAAATGCTTCTTACTTGGGGTTGGGGTGTGTATTAATGCAGAGATGGAAGGTTATAGCCTATGCATCCCGGCAATTGAAAGTTCATGAGGTCAACTACCCTACTCATGACTTGGAGCTTGCAGCCGTGGTCTTCGCACTAAAGATTTGGAGGCACTATCTGTACGGGACGAAGTGCACCATTTTCACTAACCACAAGAGCTTGAAGTACTTCTTTGAGCAAAAAGATCTGAACATGAGGCAGAGAAGATGGTTGGAGCTCATAAAAGATTATGATTTCGAGATCCACTATCATCCGGGCAAAGCCAACGTGGTGGCCGATGCTCTTAGCCAAAAGGAGAGGCCCGAGCCATTTCGGGTGAAAGCATATCAACTAATCATGACCTCCGATGTAATGAAGCAAGTCAAGGAGTTTCAAGATGAGGCATTAAAAGAAGATCATCTAAACTCTGAAAGAATGAGAGGTCTGGTTGGGGAATTGGGAGAAAACACACTCGGTGTTAAAACCCGATTTGGACGGGTGTGGGTTCCTCGTTTCGGGGATCTACGTATGAGGATTTTGGATGAAGCTCACAAGACTCGATACTCCATTCTTCCTGGTGCCACGAAGATTTATCAAGATATGAAAAAGGATTATTGGTGGCCGGGTATGAAGCGTGACGTGGTGGAGTATGTGAGTAAGTGCCTTACTTGTTTGCAAGTGAAGGCTGAACATGAGAAGCCGTATGGGAAGATCCAACCTTTGGATATACCGGAATGGAAGTGGCAACACATCACCATGGATTTCATTACGAAGCTGCCGCATACCCCGAAAGGGTACGATGCCATATGGGTGATTGTCAACCGTCTGACGAAAAGTGCTCACTTCCTACCGATCCGTAAGACATATTCATCTGAGAGGTTGGCTGACCTGTTCATCAAGGAGATTGTAACTTGTCATGGTGTGCCGGTGTCTATTGTGTCTCATCGTGACACCCGGTTTACATCTAAATTCTGGAAGAAATTCCATGATGCTATGGGGACGAGGTTACATATTAGCAAAGCTTATCATCCCTAAACTGATGGTCAGTCGGAAAGAACCATTCAGACATTGGAAGACATGCTTCGGGAATGTGTGATGATATTGAGGGAATTTGGGATGACCACTTACCGTTAGCTAAATCTCGTACAACAATAGCTATCATGCCAGCATTGGCATGCCACCATACGAGATGCTATACAGTAGGCGATGCAGAACACCCATTTGTTGGGGTGATATTGGTCAAAAGGAACTGGGTAGCGTCGAGGTAATCGAGGCTACGACTGAGAAGCATGAGAAGATTAAGGCCTTCATGAAGGCAACTAAAGATAGGCAGAAGTCGTATACCGATAGACGACGCAGACCGATCGAGTTCCAGGTGGGCGACCAGGTTATGTTAAAGGTCTCACCTTAGAAGGGCATTATCAGATTCAGGAGGCGGGGCAAGTTGAGCCCAAAATATATAGGCCATTTTCGAATCACTGCTCGAGTAGGAGAGGTGGCCTATAGATTGGAGTTACCAGATGAGTTAAGTGGAATTCACCCGACATTCCATGTATCTCATCTGAGAAAGTGCTTAGCTGATGAAGACATGATTGTTCCACTGGAGGACGTTGAAGTAGATGAAAGGCTCAATTATGTAGAGCAACCCATGGCAATCATCGATCGTAAAGAGAAGAGGCTGAGAAATAAAGCGGTTCCTCTTGTGCGTGTACAGTGGAAGCACAAGAAGGGATCCAAGTCTACATAGGAGAATGAGGAGGAGATGAGGCAGTATTATCCTCATCTGTTCCAGGATTAACAGCTTTCGAGGACAAAAGTTATATAAGGGGGGTGGACTTGTAACACCCGGTTATTTTAAAAAAAAAAGCAAGACGTGAAGAATAAATGAGAGAAAAGCAATAAAGTCCAAGTTGAAGGACTAAAAGTGTCCAAAATGACAAATCTTTGAAAAAGTTGGTGTAAAGGTGGGTATGGCCGCCCACCCTCACTTCACATCACCATCTTCTTTGGTTTTAGAGACAGAGAGCAAAGGAACTCTCGGTTTTGAAGAAAAGAAGAAGAAGAGAAGTCGAATTCAAGGTAAGAATTCGTGGTTTTTAAGTGTTTATGACGGGTTTTATCCCGGTTACATGCTTATGTGCTTATGGTTTGTGTATGTGCTCGGGTGTGTGTATTTGATGTTGTTGTTAGGTGTTTGAACTCATTTTCAAGCGGGTTACAAAGGAAGAAATACCTAAGTTGCACCAGGTGAGTTCTAGACCCTGGTTTCTACTTGTTTTAAATATCTTGGGGCTGAAAATGTATTAAAATGATTTTACAAGGTTATGTATGTTTACCGTATGTATTATGCATGTTGGATGTTAATTTTTGAATGCTTTTAGGTTATTCATGTTTAGAATAGCCATGTTAAGCTTAGAACAGATGGGTTTGATGATTGGGTTGAAAACATACTAGAAACATGTTGCACAGGAGGTCCATGCGCCTAGATAAGGCTCATGCGCCTAAAAATGCCTTAGAAAGGTTTAAGTGAAACCCATGTGCCTAAACAGTAGCTCATGCGCCTGAAATTGCCTTAGAAATGTTTTAAGTAAAGCCCATGCGCCTAAACAGTGGTCCATGCGCCTAGAAATATTAGTCGGATGACTAAGTGTAGGGCCATGCGCCCAAATAGTGCTCATGCGCCCAAATAGTGCTCATGCGCCCAAGTGGCTCATGCGCCTAAGTGTTCATACGCCTGAATAGTACCCATGCACCTAGAATTGGGCTGGAATTTACTAAGTGTCCAGACGTCCAGGATTCCCCATGCGCCTAAGCACTCATGCGCCTGCATAGTGCCCATGCGCCTGAAAGTTGCCCATCTGCCTAAGTGTTCCCCATACGCCTGCATAGTGTCCATGCGCTTGCATAGTGCCCATGCGCGTAAGGACTTAGAATATTTTCTGATTTTTGGGGAAAAAGTGTAATGTAGGCTTTGACTTGGGAGATTCCCGGGGGCTATGTAAGTTGACTTTTTGAAGTCATTTATGTTGTGATGATATGATGTATGATGTGATGTATCATTGTATGATATGTTTATGTTCCTTATATGATGTATGATTATCTTTCCTATGACTTTACGTGTTATGATAATGAATGAACAAAAAGTATTATGTAATGTAAAGTGAAAGATAATGAAAAAGAAACATGATGAATGAATGCATGCATTAACGAATGAATGAACGTAAGAAGTCTTGCAAGCAAACGTATGGAGGTGCACACCCTATGTAGGTGTTAGCTCAACGGTGTGCGGGTTAGCTACCCCAAAGGATGCACATTGGGGTCCGATCCTTGTGATTGACCATATGAATGGGATCCTTGCCGCTTACCCTAGGTACTGGAGTCAGCTTCTTGCATAATGTTCGAGGTCTATGAAAGACCACAGGCCCAATTACCCGCTTCGTGCATAATGATCGGGGTATAGCATATGGCATTGATCCGGAATAAAAGAGAAAAGATAAATGGTGAATGTACTTGCCCTAGGTACTGGAGTCAGCTTCGTGCACAATGTTCGAGGTCTATGAAAGACCTTAGGCCCAGTTACCCGCTTCCTGCACAATGTTGGGGGTAATGTACATGTCACTAGAAGTAATGAATGAACGAATGTTAACGAATATAATGGAAGATTATAATGATATTATCTTTATGTACGTATGATGTATGATCACGAGTGAATGTAAAGTATAGTATGAATTTGAAAGAAAAGTATGTTTTATTTATAAAACTAGAACTCACTCAGCAACGCTGACTTTTTATACATTTTCAGTTGGCAGGTAAACGTTGCTGAGGATGGCACGAGGCGGCTACTCAGCACTTTTGGATGACATTCTTTTGTTAATGTTTTTGCATTGTAATGCGAACGAATGATGTTTTGAAATAAACGCTTGTATTAACTTGCAAAAACATTTGTAATGATATGAAAAGTTGTTTTCTTTATGTTTCCGCTGCAATGTTTTCGTAAGGCAAATGTAATTATAAGGTTTTATGTGCAATGAATGACCAACTGTGAGGTCTCCGGGAACGGGGCCTTACAAATCATAAGTTTCAATTGTACCAATAAAAACATAAGTCTCAAAGAAAGTAAATAACATAACATATGTAACAAGCCAATTTATTTCATTTATTTAACTAGGTCCATTCCTAGATGTGAAAGCACTTCAAGATGTCAATCAAACTTGAGCATTTCTTGAAACATGTTAAAAATAAAAGGTCAACAAAAATGTTGGTGAGATTTCTATAGTTTTCAATACATAATTATATAAAAGATGGCAATTCATGTTGTAAGGTAGAGAACAAAGTAATTAGGGATGTAAGACAGAATGCACAATCAAACCTTGACAAAGTTCTACAAGTCTCAAACGTTTACAAGTATATACGATTAGCTAAGTGTACTTGGATCAATCAAGCGGGCTTGTCAGGCCCATAGATCTATGACCTCGCCAGGCTAGCAATAGTTAATGGTTGTACATATATTCGACATTACATGGTAGCTACAAAGTTCAACTAACCACAACACACAAGTAAATTGTCATAAGTTTACAAGAATCAAACGTTTATAAGTGCAATGATTATAAAGTAACATGTTTCACCCCAAAGTGTGAAAATATGAAAAAGAGGTATAGAAATACTCACGTGATCAAATACGTATAGTTT
Source organism: Flaveria trinervia (assembly GCA_025506515.1). Taxonomy (NCBI): domain Eukaryota; kingdom Viridiplantae; phylum Streptophyta; class Magnoliopsida; order Asterales; family Asteraceae; genus Flaveria; species Flaveria trinervia. The sequence goes on along the minus strand of CM046457.1, from coordinate 3,020,326 downwards.
GACGATTAATAAGAAAAATATAAAATAACGCTCCAATGCAAAGCCTTCACAATGAACCTAAGAATATAAATATATTTACAAGGTTTAAGTTTAATAATATGACAAACGTTTTAACGTGAACTAAAGTTCAATTTGATGTTTGGGGCTTTGCCAATTATTTTTAACAAATGGAAACCAATTATATTTTCTTGGAATAAATGAAAAGAAATATATTTATATTTTATATAAAGATATGAAGGAGAAAATATTTATAATAATTGAAGAAAGTTAAAATAAAGTTTTATAACTAAACTTAAAAAAAACACGCTACAAACAATAATTTAAAAGCAACATTTGAAATAATAATTTATTAATTACTATTTAAAATTCATAAAAAATAACCAAAAGTAACCTTTGTTAAAATATTTTAAAAAATATCTAATTGTCTAAATACAGAAAATGATTTGATGCTTTTAAAAATATTTAGGGTTTACAAAATCCATTTTTATATTTATTAAAAATATTTCAAAATTTTATTTAGGGCTAAAAACCTTTAAACAAATACATGAGGTTGCAAGTCACGGTTGGTGAAGGGAATCGATGATGTTTGCGTTTTTTTCATGTGTAATTGAAAGTTAGAACTGGTTAAAGATGGTTAATGATTGCTTGTGTTTGTTAAATTTGATTATTATGGTGTCTTCAATGTCGAACGGTTATGCAAACCATACCCTTGGTTATTCAATCGATTGGTCACGTAACCGGTGGATTAAACACCATTAACTCATGTATTCATAGTCGAATCATGTACATGAAGGATTTAAAATGGTTTAGAAGCTAAAAAAAGTCGGATTCGCACGTTTTAGGGTGGCCGGAGAGTTGGCCAACGGTGGCTGGCCCTCTCGCCGGAAATACGGGCTCCAAAAAAAGGGGGAAAAGTTTGGGATTTCGAAAGTTACACAAATGGTCCCTTGTGTTTATAGTTTTATTATTTTGTGCCCAAACTTAACTATTTAAGGTTTCTAAATTAACAACTAGGCCCCTTTGACTTTTAAATCAAAGTTTTATACATTTTAAATTTAATAATTCTTACAAATTATTATTATTAATAACCATATATTATTGTTGGTATTATTTTTAGTTATTATTATTATTGTTATAATTTTATTATTATAATTACTATTATTATTATCATCATCATTATCATTACTATTATTATTATTATCATTATTATTAATGATATTATTATTAGTGTTATCTTAATATTATTTTTATTTTTATTTAATAGTTATATTATTAAGTGTTATATTAAAAATTAATGGCAAACTAACAAGTAAGCATAAGTAAATCACAAATTTTATAATGGGAATAAGTAAATTACAAATTTCATAATGGGCATAAGTAGTCCTTACAAGAATAAACAGTATTAACTTTTAATTAATGTAAAAAAGGATGTTACATATAGCATCTCATAGGGTGGCATACCAATGTTGGCATGATAACTGTTGTTGTATGAGAATTCAGCTAACGGTAAGTGGTCATCCCAACTTCCCCCAAAATCAATCACACATGCCCGAAGCATGTCTTCAATTGTCTGAATGGTCCTCTCTGACTGACCATCAGTCGGGGGATGATAAGTTGTGCTAATATCTAACCTCGTCCCCATTGCGTCATGGAATTTCTTCCAGAATTTGGATGTAAACTGGGTATCACGATCAGACACAATAGACACCGACACACCATGACGAGTTACAATTTCTTGATAAATAGATCAGTCAACCTCTCAGATGAATATGTCTCGCGGATCGGTAGGGAGTGAGCACTCTTCGTCAAGCGGTCAATAATCACCCATATAGCATCATACCCTTTCGGAGTACGTGGCAACTTCGTAATGAAATCCATGGTGATGTGCTCCCACTACCATTCCGGTATATCCAAAGGTTGGATCTTCCCATACGGCTTTTGATGCTCGGCCTTCACCTTTAGACAAGTAAGGCATTTACTCACATACTCCACTACATCACGTTTCATACCCGGCCACCAATAATCCTTCTTCATGTCTCGATACATCTTTGTGGCCCCTGGATGAATGGAGTATCGAGTCTTGTGAGCTTCATCCAAAATCTTCACCCGTAGATCCCCAAAACGAGGAATCCACACCCGTCCAAATCGGGTTTTAACATCAATGTGTTTTCACCCAATTCCCCGACCAGACATCTCATTCTTTCCTAGTTAAGATGATCTTCCTTCAATGCCTCATCTTGAAACTTTTTAACTTGCTTCATCACGTCATAGGTCATGATTAGCTAATATGCCTTCACCCAAATCGACTCGGGCCTCTCCTTTCGGCTAAGGGCATCAGCCACCATGTTGGCTTTGCCGGATGGTATTGGATCTCGCAATCGTAGTCCTTTATAAGCTCCAACCATCGTCTCTGCCTCATGTTCAGATCTTTCTACTCAAAGAAGTACTTCAAGCTCTTGTGGACAGTGAAAATGGTGTACTTCGTCCCGTAAAGATAATGCCTCCAATCTTTAGTGCAAAGACCACGACTGCTAGCTCCAAGTCATGAGTAGGGTAGTTGACCTCATGAACCTTCAACTGTCAGGATGCATAGGCTATCACGTTTCCTCTCTACATTAACACACACCCCAACCCCGAGTAGGAAGCATCAGAATAAACCACCAGATCTTCACTTCCATCGGGTAATGACAGAACAGGAGCTTGAGTCAACCTCGCCTTTAATTCTTCAAACGCCTTCTCTTGAGCTTGGCCCCATACAAACTTCACATCCTTCCGGGTCAACTTAGTTAGTGGATAAGCGATCTTAGAAAAGTCTTGGATGAGTCTTCTGTAATAGCCCGCCAAACCCAAGAAACTACGGATCTCGGACGGCGTCTTTGGAGACTTCCATTGCATCACCGCCTCCACCTTTGTCAAGTCCACCATAATTCCGTCGGATTCAGCACATGACCTAAGAACTGAACTTCGCACAACCAAAACGCGCACTTGGAGAATGTAGCGTACAACTTCTCCTTTCTCAACGTCTCCAGAACCTCCCGAATGTGACCGGCGTGCTCAATCTCGCTCTTCGAATAAATCAGGATATCATCAATAAACACAATCACTGATTCATCCAACATCGTCCGACACACCCGATTCATCAAATCCATAAAAGCAGCTGACGCGTTGGTCAAACCAAAAGAGATGACAAGAAACTTGTAGTGACCATAACGTGTGCGGAAAGCTATTTTAGGAACATCCTACTCTTTCACCTTCAGCTGATGATAGCCAGATAGAAGGTCTATTATTGAAAACCATTTGGCACCTTGAAGTTGATCAAACAAATCATCAATTCTCGGTAAGGGGTATCAGTGCTTTATTGTCAACTTATTCAGCTCACGGTAGTCAATACACATCCTCATACTATCATCTTTCTTCTTCACGAATAAGACCAGAGCACCCCAAGGAGAGGTACTCGGTCGAATGAACCCCTTATCAAGCAGCTCTTGCAATTGCTCCATCAATTCTTTCATCTCAGTCGGAGCCAAACGATACGGTGCCTTGGCAATAGGTTAGGCACCCGGTATCAGATCAATCTGAAACTCGATCTCTCGATCAGGCAGCACTCGGGGTAAGTCTTCGGGAAACACATCTGGGAAGTCACACACAATCGGCACATCAAACAATTATGGTGTTGGTGTATCCACGTCCTTTACATAGGCCAAGTAGGCACTACATCCACGCCCTATGCACTTTCCCGCCACCACCATTGAGATTACTTGCGGGATCGTCGTGACCTGATCCCCATAAACCGTCACGTTACTCCCGTCTGTCAGTCAAAGCATCTTCTTATGACACACAATGTTCGCCTTGTAATCCGCTAACCAATCCATCCCAAGAACTACATCGAAACCACCCAAGGTCATCACAAACGGTCTAACAGGAAATTTATGACCTTCTAGTTCCACATCATAGTCTTCTATTATCTCAGAAATCTTGGTACACTTACCTATGGTAGTTTCTATATCAAAGGGCACATCAACACTTCTACTACTAACAGGCAGTTTAGCACAGAATGCAGCAGAAATAAAACTTTTACCGGCACCAGAATCAAATAACACGGAGGCTAAAGTTTGGTTTACAAGAAACATACCTGACACGACATCAGGGTCCATTCTAGCTTCCTCCTGCATCATCGTAAATGCTCTGGCGCTCGCCCTTGGTCCTTCACCTCCAGTCTTCTTTACCCCAGAACCCTCAGCCCTCGGCTTCTTACATTCCCTACTCATGTGACCACTTTCCCCACAGTTGAAACACCTCATAGCCCCACAATCTTTGGCCATATGACCAGGCTTTTTGCACTTGAAACAGATGTTTGATCCCCATTTACATTCCCCCAAATGCTCCTTCCCGCATTTGCCACACCTCTTTGACCCCGTACCAGGTGTGACCACACGGCGATCATCCACCCGTGCCTCCTTGTTGTTCGTTGAGGCACACCCTAACCAAACCTCTTCCCATTCTAACTCCGATCACCACCACCCTTCTTGCTTGCCTCAGCCACTACCACCTCCTGCTCATCATATATTCTTCTTGCCAAATCAACCACCGACCTAAACGTGCTCGGTCGGGCAGCGATCATGTGCCTACGGATATCCACCGGCAAACCTTGGATGTACCTCTTGATCTTTCGTGACAAAGGTGTCACTTGGTCCAGCACCAGACATGCCATCTCATTGAATTTGGTGGTGTACTGCTGGTGTGTCATCGTCCCTGCCTCTAACTGCAAGAACTCCTTCTCAACCTTATACATTTCCCTATGAGGACAGAACTCCTCAATCACCAACATTTTCAACTCTGACCATCTCATCCTCCCAATTTCCCGACTACCCTCAGCTTGGACAATATTGTTCCACTAACACAGAGCCGAGTGCACAAAAGAATAGGCAGCAAACTTCACTTTCTGATATTCTCGGCACTCGCTAATATTTAGAACAGCTTCCATTTCTCTCACCCACCGGTGAGGAGCAGCAGCAGTGTCGTTACCATCAAATGTAGGGGGCTTGCATCGTTGAAACGCCCCGAAGTTACAGGCTCTTCTTCTTCCTCTTCTTCTTCATCATCAGACAGAACCGTCTTAGTCTCGGGCTGTCTTCTTTTGCCCGTAGGTCTACTTCTTTCCTTCCTTTCTCTTCCCTCACAGCCTTGATAACTTCAGTCACCATAGACGGTAAGATTGTTTGCATGACCTGATGGACTTCTTCCACAACAGCCTCTTTTACTAAGGCTCTCAATTGGCGCTCTCATCACCGCCCTCCAGATGAGGGGTCTCAGGTTCTTCATGAACCATCTTCTCAACTTTGGGTCTTCCTCTCTTGGGTCACGGTTCAACACCACGACCTCCACCACGTGAAGCTTTTGAAGATCTACCACTGGCCATCCATACACACACTAAAAGATTCAAGCACCAACACGGTCATTCAAGGGAACAACTCAGTTTATGTCAAGTATAGTAAGTCCCTAATTACAGTGGTCAGTTGTGATTAGCCACTTACTTTACTCTTCATACCCCAAGCATTACCTATCCTGACTAGATCAGTATCTAAATCTACAAACAACACATAACCACATAACATGCGCACGTAATACCGGTTAATGTTACGAAAATACCTGATGGCACGTAGCTACTCAGATTGGCATCCCTTCCCTTTTTCGTCCTATTTTTAGTTTAAGTTAAGGTTTCTTTTGAAAAATTTACCCGTTTCACTTAAACTTTGGCTCTAACACCACCTTGTAAGGCCCCGTTCCCGGGACACTTACAGGTGGTAAATCATTGCACATAAAACATATAATTTTATATTTAACCTTCATACAACATCACATCAGAACATTAAAATAACTTTTCATTTCATTATAAATGCTTTTGCAAGTTAATACAATCATTCATTTCAAAACATCGTTCGTTCGTATTACAATGCAAAAACATTAAACAAAAGAATGCCATCCAAAAGAGCTGAGTAGCCGCCCCGTGCCATCCTCAGCAACATTACCTGCCAACTGGAAACACATAAAAGTCAGCGTTGCTGAGTGAGTTCTAGTTTTGTAATAAAACATACTTTATCTTTCGTTTAAAACTATTATTTAATTTCTTTCAAATCATAACAGTCTTAGAACGCCATCCACATCGTACGTACACATAGATAATATTTATTATCTTCATCATCGTTCATTTTGTACTTTTATTATCTTTCATTTTCATCTAGGTCCTGTCATGTGCTTAACCCCCCTCTAGAGCACCAAGCAGTTCATCTAGGGTTAAGCGACAATGTAAGGCCCCGTTCCCGGGCACCTCACAGTTGGTCAATCACAGCAGTTAAAACACTACACATTATAATTATATAAACTTTAAGCAGCGGAATTGATTTATCAAAAACCATTCATTTCATTTAAAACACTGTTGTTAAGAAATACATCATCATTATCTGTTTACAGAAGAATTGTTTTAACGCATTACAAAACAACAGTAACATAGAATACGAATGGATGTCAGTCTTTCCCTGCCGAGTAGCTTCACCCTCGTGCCATCCTCAGCAATAATTACCTGCCAACTAAAAATGTATAAAAGTCAGCATTGCTGAGTGAGTTCTAGTTTTAAAGTAATAAGATACTTTCTATATGTTGTATATGAAAATACTCTTTTCCATAAAATACAACTCTGTACTGTATATGCGAGCACGCATTAACTATATGAACAAGCACTGTTCGTTCTCTTTACTGTATGCCTTGTTTGTTCTGTAAACTTTTATCTTTATGTTTCACTTTCTATATGGACCAGTGAGCAATACCCCAACTATATGCGCGATGGAAAACGGGTGATGGGCCATCTATATCCCCCGAAAGGGTCAACTATATCCCCCGAAAGGGTCAACTATATCCCCCAAAAGGGTCAACTGTATCCCTCGAAAGGGTTCTGTGTACTGTGTACAAGGCCAACCTAATCACCCAGGACACGCTACAAAGGTCCTGCCAATCCTTTATGAGCTCCAACCATCTTCTCTGCCTCATGTTCAGATCCTTCTGCTCAAACAAGTACTTCAAGCTCTTATGGTCCGTGAAAATGGTGCACTTCATCCAGTACGGATAGTGCCTCCAAATCTTTAGTGCAAAGACCACGGCTGCTAGCTCCAGGTCATGAGTAGGGTAGTTGACCTCATGAACTTTCAATTGTCAGGATGTATAAGCTATAACTTTCCCTCTTTGCATTAATACACACCCCACCCCGAGTAAGAAGCATCTGAATATACCACCAAATCCTCGCTTCCTTCAGGTAATGACAAGACAGGAGCTTAAGTCAACCTCACCTTTAACTCCTTGAATGCCTATTCTTGTGCTTGACCCCATATAAACTTTACATCCTTTCGGGTCAACTTGGTCAGTGGAGAAGCGATCTTGGAAACGTCCTGAATGAACCTTCGATAATACCCCGCCAACCCCAAGAAACTACAAATCTCGGATGGCATCTTTGGAGACTTCCATTGCATCACAGCCTCCACCTTAGCAGGGTCTACCATAATCCCCTCGGGATTTATCACGTGACCTAAGAATTGAACTTCGTGTAACCAGAACACGCACTTAGAGAATTTGGCATACAACTTCTCCCTTCTTAAGATCTCTAACACCTCCCGAATGTGGTCGACATACTCCTCCTCGCTCCTTGAATAAATCAGGATATCATCAATAAACACAATCACTGATTTATCTAACATTGGCCGACACACTTGATTCATCAAGTCCATAAAGGCAGTTGGCGCGTTGGTTAGGCCAAATGACATAACAAGGAATTCATAGTGACCGTAGCGTGTGCGAAAAACTGTCTTAGGGATATCCTGCTCCTTCACCTTCAGCTGATGGTAACCAGATCGAAGATTTATCCTTGAAAACCAACTGCCACCTTGAAGCTGGTCAAACAGATAATCTATTCTTGGTAGGGGTATCGGTTCTTCACCGTCAACTTGTTCAACTCTCGGTAGTCAATGCACATCCTCATACTACCGTCTTTCTTCTTCACAAACAGGACCGGAGCACCCCAAGGAGAGATACTCGGCCTAATGAACCCCTTATCGAGCAGCTCTTGCAACTGCTCCATCAGTTCTTTCATTTCTGTGGGAGCTAATCGATACGGTGCTTAGGCAACGGGTTGAGCACCGGGTATCAGATCAATTTGGAACTCAATTTCACGATCCGGTGGCACGCCGGGTAAGTCTTCCGGGAATACATCCGGAAAGTCACACACAACTGGTACATTAGATAGTTGTGGTGTTGGCACGTCCACATCCTTTACATAGGCCAAGTAGGCACTACATCCACGTCTCATGCACTTTCCCGCCACCGCATTGAGATCATCTTCGGGATCGTAGTAACGCGATCTCCATAAATCGTAACCAAACTCCCATCGGACGCAACTAATCGAATCATCTTCTTGCGACACACGATGCTTGCTTCATAGGTTGCTAACCAGTCCATCCCTAGTACTACATCAAATCCACCTAGGGGTATCACGTGTAATCTAGCAGCAAACCTATGGCCCTCTAGTTCTATGGCACAGTCCTCTATCACATCAATAATTCTAGTGGACTTACCAATAGCAGTTTCTACGTCGAATGGTGCACTGAACTTGCTACTACTAACAGGAACTTAGCACAGAAAGCACCGGAAATAAAGCTCCTGCTAGCACCGGAATCAAAAAATACAGAGGCACAAGTTTGGTTTACTAGAAACATACCTGACACAACATTAGGATCAGCTCTGGCTTCCTCCCGGGTCATAGTGTAAGCTCTAGCACTCGCCCTTTGCCCTCCTTCCTCCAGTTTTTTCTTCTCTGCTCCAGAGCTCTCCGCCCTTGGCTTCTTACAGTCTCTAGTGATGTGGCCGGGCTGGCCACACCTGAAGCATACATTCATCCCCATCCTACACCTACCAGTATGCTCTCTTCCACATTTGTCACACCTCCTCAGCCCTGATCCAGATGTGACCACACGTCGGTCACCCACCTTTGCCACCTTCTTGTTTGGAGCAGTTCTACCACGTCCAAACTGTTTCCCATTCCAGTTCCGGCTACCACCATCCTTCTTATTCATCTCAGCCACCACCACCTCGCGCTCATCATATAATCTGCCAGCCAAGTCAACCGCCGACCTAAAAGTGCTCGGCCGGGCGGTGATCATATGCCTACGGATATCCGCCGGTAGCCCCTGGATGTATCTCTTAATCTTTCGTGACAGTGGTGTCACTTGATCGGGCACCAGCCGTGCCATTTCATTAAATTTGGTGGTGTACTGCTGGTGTGTCATCGTTCCCGCCTCCGGCTATAGGAAGTCTCTTTCTACATTGTCCATCTCTCTATGAGGACATAATTCCTCAATCACTAACTTCTTCAGTTCAGACCATCTCATTCTCCCAATGGCCCTGCTACCCTCGGCTTGGACAATATTGTCCCACCAGCAAAAAGCCAAGTCCACAAAAGAGTGGGTAGCGAATTTCACCTTCTGATCTTCACGGCACTTACTGATATCGAGGATAGCCTCCATTTCCCTCACCCACCGGTGAGCAGCTGTAGCAGTGCTGTTCCCATCGAAAGTAGGGGGCTTGCATGTCATAAATGCCCCATAGTTACAGCCTCGGGCTGCCTCCAGCGCAGGCTCTTCTACTTCCTCGTCCTCATCATCAGAGAGAACGTTTTCGGCTCTGGTTGTTCCCGTCCTCTCGAGGACATGTTCTTCTCCTTTCTTTCCCCATCCCTTACGGCCTTGATCACTTCGGTCACCATAGACGGTAGAATCGTCTGCATGACCTGGTGAACCTCTTCCACCACAGCCTCCTTTACTGAGGCTCTCAGATTGACGCTCTCGTCGCCACCCTCCGGATGAGGGGTCTCTGGTTCTTTATGAACTACTTTCTCGACTCTGGGTCTCCCTCTCTTGGGTCGCGGAGCAGCACCGTGACCTCCACCACGAGAGGCTTTTGAAGATCTACCGTTAGCCATCCTCTAAAAGCACAATATAAGATTCAAACACTAACACGGTCATTCAAGGTAACACTCAGTTTATGTCAAGTATAGTAAGTCCCTAATTACAGTGGCCAGTTGTGATTAGCAACTTACTTTACTCTTCATATCCCAAACATCTCCTATCCTGACTTAATTAGTATCTAAATCTACTAAGAGCACATAATCAAATAGCATGCGCACATAATGGCACGTAGCTACTCGGGCTGACATCCCTCCATTTGTCCCATTTTCAGTTTAAGTTTAGGTTTTAAAAGTTTATTTAAGCCAATTCTCTTAAACTTTGGCTCTGATACCAACTTGTAAGGCTCCGTTCCCGGGCACCTCACAGTTGGTCAATCACAGCAGTTAAAACACTACATATTATAATTATATAAACTTTAAGCAGTGGAATTGATTTATCAAAAACCATTCACTTCATTTAAAACACTGTTGTTAAGCAATACATCATCATTATCTGTTTATAAAAGAATTTTTTAACGCATTACAAAACAATAGTAACATAAAATACGAATGGATGTGAGTCTTTCCCTGCCGAGTAGCTTCACCCTTGTGCCATCCTCAGCAATAATACCAGCCAACTGAAAAATGTATAAAAGTCAGCGTTGGTGAGTGAGTTCTAGTTTTAAAGTAATAAAATACTTTCTATATGTTGTATATGAAAATACTCTTTTCTATAAAATATAACTCTGTACTGTATATGCTAGCACGCATTAACTATATGAACAAGTACTGTTCGTTCTCTTTACTGTATGCCTTGTTTGTTTTGTAAACTTTTATCTTTATGTTTCACTTTCTGTATGGACCAATGAGCAATACCCCAATTATATGCGTGATGGAAAACGGGTGATGGGCCATCTATATCCCTCGAAAGCGTCAACTATATCCCCCAAAAGGGTCAACTATATCCCCCGAAAGGGTCAACTGTATCCCTCGAAAAGGTCAACTATATCCCCCGAAAGGGTCAACTGTATCCCTCAAAAGAGTTCTGTGTACTGTGTACAAGGCCAACCCAATCACCCAAGGCATGCTACAAAGGTCCTGCCAATCTAAATTGATCGCCCTGTGTGCATAATAGGGTAGCTAACCTGTCACACCCTCAAAATCCACTTGCAGAGTTTTACCGCGAGGCGTGTGAACAAACCAGGATCACAGTCAATAGTTACTCAGAACGACTCTATATGCCATAATTTAATTGAAATCAATCCAAAGCAAATAAGTTAAAGAGTGCGGAAGCGTTTTGAAAACAACCCAAAGTAATAAAAGTATGTTTGTGACAAAACACGTGCCAATCCCAAAAGAGAAATCTATAACTATTAAATGATAAAATTGTATTGAAGACCGTGTCATAGAATGCAGTGGACCATGCAGTGCTCCTATGGCAAGCAAGCTAATGACCTGAGAATAGCATACTAAAAATGTCAACACAATGGTTGGTGAGTTCAAGAGATATTCAAATATAAACAGTTTTAATAATGGAGATGTACAAGTAGCGTATTGTAACAGATAGCTAGTCCATTAACAATAAATATTATTTCATAGTGATTTCGCAATTGAAGCTGACTGTGTTACGTTGTTGCCTCCTGTCACGACTTAACAGGTCGTGACAATGTTCATTAGGACAACTTGCACCCGGTTGACCTCGAGTCACACAGGTGGGGCTCGTCAGACCCAGTAGTACTACCCAAATTTCCCCGCTAATCAATATTAACAATTCGAAAGTGTGAGGACTTTTCCATGATATCAACACTATATAATATTGTACACAACTTAAATACATAAAGCGTTCGTGATTTACCAGTATGCTATCTCCCCCAAAGAGAGTAAATAAAAGTGGGGCATGAACTCACCTGATATGCATATAGATACACAGAGTTTGACTTGTCAAACAGAATAGACAGACAACCTTCAGAGGTTACCTAGATCATATAAGTGCATGAGTACGTGTAATCAAAGAACATGTGAAACCCAAAGTACACTACAACCAAGGACTCAAGATTTCAAACAGAACAGACAATGTTTGACCTAGTTGACCCGTTTGACCCGCTGGTGACTTTATGTGTTGTAAACCATTCAAGTAATCATACACATGTATCATACATAGTCAACATTCAAACAGATCATCAGTATGCTATATCATCCAGGTGTAACACTTAGATCATCATACAACCAAGTATCATACAAGTCATGCGAATCTAGAACATTAACATATTCACTAGTTATACACAACTAACATGTCACACAAAGATCAAACCACTCACTACATGCCATGTGAAGCCACTCACGACTTCACATCCTAAACCCTGCCAATCCTACTAAGTAGGGGCCTCAGATTCGCACGCGTGTATGATGATCATAACCATATTCATTAACCATATGCATTGCATTCAACAAACATCACAACAATCAATTCCAGTCCCAAACATGATGTCCTAACTACTAATCAACACCAACATCATACATGACCATCAAAGTCCAAATATCATCCATGATTATCCAAAACATCCCATACAACTAATTCAACATGTTTCATCACCTTAGAATTCATCCATGATCATACTAACATGCTCCTAACATCCCAAACATGTTCAAGCTATCATTTTTCAGACGTTATGCAAATAAAGTTTCCCTTTTGGAAAGTACATCCCAACATCCATCAACCATCCAATATATTCATGAATTCAACATAATTATACCATCTCAAGCTCCATACAATATCTAGACATGATTAACATCACCTAAACACCATAATCTAACAATCTTCATAAACAAAAGTTTCTACTTTTGGCAAGCTATGAATCAACAACAATCATTCAAAGATTTCTAGCATTCATAACAACAATCTAGTATCTAATCATCATCATGAACACATCCATAACATCAATCCATCACTAGATCATCATTACATGCAAAATAAAGTTACTATTATTAGTAACCTATGAACACCAACTTCAATTCACCAATTTCTTGCAAAATCAATATATTCTAACATTCATACAACCTACTAATCATCATACATTCATCAAACAATCATCCATCATGCATAATCATAGCATTTCAAACTAGGGTTTGTTTCATACACAAGGTTCATGATCAATCCACGAAAAACATAAAATTCTTGCATAATCGACGTTAACTAACATGTATACAATCTAACTAACATGTTAACATCATCAATTGATTAAAACTCAACACCAAGAACATCAAATTCGCAACTAGGTTTTCGGCCATATCCAATTTCATGCAAACAAAACACCAACTAACCTCTAATTCGTGAGAAGTAACAAAATCGAGACTTCTAATGTGTTGTATGCCTTCAAATCGACCAAAATCCAATGCTTGATGCTTGATCCAAGTTGAAATCACAAAGGGAGGGGGTTTGGGAAGGAGGTCGCGGCCGATGGGGGGTGGATTAGGGTTTGGGTTTGTTTTGTTTAGTTTAATTTACACATTACCCTTTTAACCCTTGTAATTTGTATTTTATAAAAACTAAGCTTTAAACTCTTTGTAAAGTGTTTTTAACTTCATAATATAAAGATATAAACTTATGAAAATCATTATATATCTTATCTTTATAAAAACACAAGACATACAAATAAATAGGTACGTTTCCGCGTTACGCGATTAATTTTCTAATTAACCTTTTTTTTTAAATGTGTAAACACATAAACATAACCCAATACTCACATAATCAATTAGATTCACACCAAACTAACATTATCCATTATTATTAGGTCACCAACGTTAAACGACAACTAGTGTGTGCTCACGACACGTGTATACAAGGCTTAACGGAACTAACGGAGTTTGGTAACGGAAATTTACCGGATGTCACATTATCCCCATGTTGAAAGAATTTCCGTCCTGAAAATTGCGTTACATGGTGAGAGTGTTCCATCACATTGTGTTACATGGTGAGAGTGTTCCATCACTGGTCTACTGCATTGGCACACAGAAATCGAAATCGAGTGAGTTTTGGATGAGTTGTCACATCATCCCCATGTTGAAAGAAATTTCGTCCCGAAATTTAAATCAGTACCTTCGTCTGCTGGCATCGTCCCTTCGAATAGTTGAGGGTACTTAAGCTTCATTTGATCTTCCCGTTCCCATGTGAATTCCGGTCCACGTCGCGAATTCCAACGGATTTTAACAATAGGTATCTTGCTTTGCTTAAGTGTTTTCACCTCACGGTCCATCACCTCCACTGGTTCTTCAATAAAACGCAATTGTTCATCCACTTGAATTTCTTCTAGTGGTACGACCGTCGTTTCATCAGTTATGCACTTCTTCAGGTTTGACACGTGAAATACATCATGAATTCCACTTAGCGAATCAGGTAGGGCTAATCGATAGGCTACTGGACCTATTCTTTCCACTATCTCAAATGGTCCAACGTACCTCAGATTTAGTTTCCCTCGTTTGCCAAACCGAACTACGCCTTTCCATGGTGATACTTTCAACAAAACCTTGTCACCAACTTGAAACTCTAAAGGTTTCCGTCTCTTGTCAGCATAACTCTTTTGTCTGTCTCGCGCTGTAGCCATACGGTTCCGTATCTGTATAATCTTTTCAGTCGTCTCATGAATTAACTCGGGACCTGTTATCTAACTATCACCAATTTCTGCCCAGCAAACTGGTGATCTATATTTTCTCCCATACAACGCCTCGAAAGGTGCTGCCTGTATGCTAGTATGATAACTGTTGTTATAAGAAAACTCCACCAATGGCAGGTGAATTTCCCAGTTATTCCCGAAGTCAATCACACAAGCCCGTAGCATATCTTCCAACGTCTGTATAGTACGCTCACTCTGACCATCCGTCTGTGGATGATATGCAGTACTCATATCCAACCGTGTACCCCAAAGATTTCTGCAATGATTGCCAGAAATGTGACGTGAAACGAGCGTCACGATTGGAAATAATTGAGATCGGTACACCATGTCTTAAAACGATCTCTTTAAGGTACAATCGGGTTAATTTCTCCATCTTATCCGTTTCCTTAATTGCAAGGAAGTGAGCGGACTTTGTCAATCGATCCACAATAACCTATATCGTGTCACAACCAGTACTAGTCCGGGGTAGCTTAGTAATAAAATCTATGGAGATTTGTTCCCATTTCCACATTGGAATCTCGGTTGTTGTAACAGTCCGGATGGTTTTTGATATTCTACTTTTACCTTCAAGCAGGTCAAACACTTGCTCACATACGTAGCTACATCCGCTTTCATGTTGGGCCACCAATAGTGAGCCTTTAGGTCATGATACATCTTGTCGGATCCAGGATGTATAGAATACTTAGATTTGTGTGCCTTGCTCATAACTAAATCTCTCAGATTTCCATGAACAGGCACCCAAAGTCTATCCATGAAATACCGAATTCCATCCTCTTTCACCACTAACTGTTTATCCATTCCCCTTAATGACTCAGAACCAATATTTTCCACTTTTAAAGCTTCTATATGTGCCTCCTTAACTTGTTCGGGCAGTTGGGTACTGATAGTAAGCTGTAAAGCTCGCACCCGTCAGGGTTTAGCTGTTTCCTTCCTGCTTAAAGCATCGGCAACTACGTTCGCCTTTCCCGGATGATACTTAATTGCGCAATCATAATCATTTAGTATTTCCACCCAACATCGCTGCCTCATATTCAAATCTTTTTGCTCGAAGATATGTTGAAGACTCTTGTGATCGGTGTAGATAGTGCACTTGGTACTGTACAAGTAATGTCTCCAGATCTTTAAGGCAAAAACCATTGCACCCAATTCTAAGTCATGGGTGTATAGTTCTTCTCATGAACCTTTATTTGTCTCGAGGCGTAGGCTATCACCTTGTCTCGTTGCATCAAGACACAACCCAATCCTTGAATGGATGCATCCCAATACACCACAAAGTCATCTGTTCCCTCTGGTAATGCTAATATCGGGGCAGTACAGAGTTTTTGTTTTAATAATTGGAAAGCTGATTCTTGACTCTCAGTCCATTGTATGTCGTTCCTTTGTGAGTCAAGGCTGTGAGAGGTTGTGCGATCTTAGAAAATCCTTCTATGAATCGGCGGTAATATCCTGCTAATCCTAGAAATTGTCTTATCTCGCTCGACGTTTTGGGTGTAGTCCAATTCTTTATCGCCTCAATTTTGGCAGGATCAACGTGTATTCCTTTCCATTAACAATATGACCTAGAATTGTACTTCTCTTATCCAAAAGTCACACTTTGAGAATTTAGCATACAGCTGTTCATTTTTCAATAGTTCCAAGATCATTCGTAAGTGCTCTTCATGCTCCTCCTTGGTCCTAGAATATATCAGTATATCATCGATGAACACAATGACAAACTGATCAAGATAAGGTTTGCACACGCGGTTCATGAGGTCCATGAACACAGCAGGTGCATTAGTCAACCCAAAAGGCATGACCAAGAACTCATAATGACCATAACGAGTACGAAACGCAGTCTTGGGAATGTCTTCTTCTCGAACTCTGAGTTGATGATAACCAGATCTCAAGTCAATCTTCGAGTAATAGCTTGATCCTTGAAGCTGATTGAATAAATCATCAATACGAGGTAAAGGGTATCGGTTCTTGACTGTTACTTTGTTTAACTCTCTATAATCGATGCACATCCGGAATGTGCCATCCTTCTTCTTAACAAAGAGAACAGGAGCTCCCCAAGGTGATGTACTAGGTCGAATAAAGCCCTTATCCAAAAGCTCCTGAAGTTGTAATGACAACTCTTGTAGTTCGTTCGGTGCTAATCGATAAGGTGCCCTAGCAATCGGAGCTGCGCCGGGAGTCAACTCAATCTGGAATTCCACTTGGCGGTGAGGTGGTAATCCAGGAAGATCCTCTGGGAACACCTCTGGAAAGTCGCGTACTACGGGAATATCCTCCATTCTCTTTTCTCCTACCTGCTTGTCGGTTACAAGTGCTAGGATAGCCACACGGCCCTTTCGTAACAACTTTTGAGCTTTCATATATGATATGATGCCTATCACAGCACCACTCCTATCACCTTTGACGGTAAGAATTTGATCACCAACCAGGATCCGTATTATCTTCTCGTGACATATGACTTCCGCTTGCTTGCTAGAGAGCCAATCCATGCCTATCACAACATCAAAACTCCCCAGTGTAACAGGCATGAGATCTATAGCGAAAGTATGGCCAGCAAGTTCTATCTTACAATCTTTAAGGATATGCGTTATATGGATTTGTTTACCGTCGTCTAATTCCACAGTGTATTTAGATTCTAAAGCAGAGGGTATATCACTTAAAAGACTACAGAATTTTAAGGACACAAAACTCCTATCGGCTCCAGTATCAAATAGTACCGTAGCAAAACAACCATTAACAGGGAATCTACCGGTAACAGTTGCGGGATCATTTAGAGCCTCACCTGAGCCAATGACGAAGGCTCTCCCCTTGGCTCCATCTTTATTGCCGCCATTACCAGTACCATTTCCACCATTGTTGTTATTATTACCATTGTTGTTGTTGTTACCGTGGTTCTTGGTATTGTTGTTGTTGTTGTTTCCATTTCCGTTCCTCCTTAGTTGTGGGCAGTTTCGCTTGTAATGCCCTTCTTTCCCACATTCAAAACAACCCTTGGGAGTATCTTGAGGTTGTTGTGGCCTCCTCACCAGTTCACCACGACAATCCTTCGCAGCGTGTCCAATTTTTCCACAACGTTGACACTTGAAGCTATCATACCTTCCCACATGATGGTAATTACACCGAGTACACTTCGGATGTCTCCCACCATAACCACTGGGTCCTTGATTATTTGCAGGCGTCTGGTTGGAGTTACAGTTATTGTCAAACCACCGTTGCTGCTGAACCGGCTGTTGTTGCTGTTGAGATTGGGGTTGACCACTGGAAGATGATGATGCTTTGGTGTTATTAGCATTATCCCACTTTCTTTTGTTGTCGGGCACGCTTGCCACAGCGCCCCGTTTGGGTAGACGTCCTTGCTCCACGGCTTGGTCAGTTAGCCTGTGAGCTAGCTGGATGGCTTGCTGATTGTGGCTGGATTGGAAGCAGTTACCATACTCTGGATTTCAGGTACTAATCCCCGTATATAATGCTCTATCCTTTTATGCACCTCATTCACCATTCCCGGGCACAAAGTTGCTAATTCATGGGTTCTGGTGGTGTAAGCCTCAATTTCGAGCCCTGCATTTTCAGTTGCCAGAACTCCATCTATAATTTCTGTACTTCGCTGCGAGGACAGTACTCCTCGATCATCATTGCTTTGAACTCATCCCATGGAAGTCCATTCGCCATCGCTTGTCCAAGCATCTGGACTTGCGCGTTCCACCAAGACAGTGCAGCACCCTCCAAAGTCCTGGTGGCATACTTTACTTGATCCGCTGGTGGACAGTTACATTTGGAGAAAACAGACTCAGTCTTCTCGAACCAGCGTACAAGCCCTACAGCACCCTCTGTACCGCTATAGGTGTGTGGTTTACAGTCCATGAAGGACTTGTAGGTACACATTGGTGGTCATGTTTTAACACAACACACATTAATCAGACATCCCCTACAGATATAAAGGATATCAGATTTATCTTTCTGTCATTGTTTACCTGCTGGCTGACCCGCGTGGCAGCAGCCACTGCCGCCTGAACATGCTCATTAATTAGAGCAGCCAATTCTGCGGGAGTCATGTTAATAGCACCACCACCCTGTTCTCCGGTGCCACGTCCACGTCCGCGTCCACGACCACATCCACGTCCACGTCCATGGGCGTCCATTCTTTTCACTTTACATTCACAAATACAATAATGAGTAACATCAAACATATTTAACTCATTGAAGCATAGTAAACAGTAAATAAAAGAAATAACGAAGCATCACAACCACAACATTCATAACAAAAATAATAACCAAAGTAAATAATTTATAAATGAGTCACAATGTATTTAGCAATGTCAAAATTGAAGTTTTGTTCGTTGTGGGGGAAACAACCCTTCCCATATAGGTTTCAAAAAGAAAACACTATGTAGTCTAAGTCATATAAGGAAGTCAATCGACAACATCTGACCCATCACTATCATCCTCCATCTCCTCCGGTTCTTCTTCCTCGGGTCCTCCTCAGGATCCTCCTCATCCTCAGGGTCTGCTGCAGGAGCAGGAGCTATAGCAATCTGAAGTGCCACTAGCTGAGCTTCTAAAATGGCAATCCTATTATCGGCTACGGCGCCCCGCTGTTCACGAGCAGTCACGCACCCGGAGTGCCATAAGACCATCTTGAATATGGTGACAACCATTCAGGGTCTTCCCGTGTTCTTCCTCGAGTTCATCCAATTGGTGTCTTAGGTTGTAGACCTCTTGTTGTAGTGTACAGACATCACGTGAGTCGCCTTACTCGATGTTGTTCAGTATCCAGTGCAGCAATCAGTTGCTCGTTGGACTACGCCGTTCGTGGGAGTGAAGGCATGGGTTGATTGGCATTGTTCCTAGTCCTTGGCTTTGGGACAGGTACGCGCTCCCTAAACATGATATGGTCAACAAATCTAGGATAGGAACGCCAGTCTTGCGGAGGGTCACGCTTCATCAATGCAAATGGTTGATCCAAGTCAATCTCTTCTCGGGGATAAGCCAGTCGGGGCCAATCGAATCCATCATCAGGTACAGGTGTGGGAAGTGGGGATTCAGATCGTGTAGGTGATTCAGGTCGTTTACCCAGAGCTCTCGAAGACAATGCCATGCTGCAGAGAGTGTGACATGTATGCAAATGAGTATACAGTATATGAGAATAAGGCACAGGTAACTTATTAACTGTGTGCGGTTATAGTCTAGTGTGTATGCAACCTAGTTCCCTATAACCAATGGCTCTGATACCAATCTGTCACACCCTCAAAATCCACTTGCGGAGTTTTACCGCGAGGCGTGTGAACAAACCAGGATCACAGTCAATAGTTACTCAGAACGACTCTATATGCCATAATTTAAATGAAATCAATCCAAAGCAAATAAATTAAAGAGTGCGGAAGCGTTTTGAAAACAACCCAAAGTAATAAAAGTATATTGTGGCAAAACACGTGCCAATCCCAAAAGAGAAATCTATAACTATTAAAATGATAAATTGTATGAAGACCGTGTCATAGAATGCAGTGGACCATGCAGTGCTCCTATGGCAAGCAAGCTAATGACCTGAGAATAGCATACTAAAAATGTCAACACAATGGTTGGTGAGTTCAAGAGATATTCAAATATAAACAGTTTAATAATGGAGATGTACAAGTAGCGTATTGTAACAGATAGCTAGTCCATTAACAATAAATATTATTTCATAGTGATTTCGCAATTGAAGCTGACTGTGTTACGTTGTTGCCTCCTGCCACGACTTAACAGGTCGTGACAATGTTCATTAGGACAAATTTCACCCGGTTGACCTCGAGTCACACAGGTGGGGCTCGTCAGACCCAGTAGTACTACCCAAATTTCCCCGCTAATCAATATTAACAATTCGAAAGTGTGAGGACTTTTCCATGATATCAACACTATATAATATTGTACACAACTTAAATACATAAAGCGTTCGTGATTTACCAGTATGCTATCTCCCCCAAAGAGAGTAAATAAAAGTGGGGCATGAACACCTGATATGCATATAGATACACAGAGTTTGACTTGTCAAACAGAATAGACAGACAACCTTCAGAGGTTACCTAGATCATATAAGTGCATGAGTACGTGTAATCAAAGAACATGTGAAACCCAAAGTACACTACAACCAAGGACTCAAGATTTCAAACAAAACAGACAATGTTTGACCTAGTTGACCCGTTGACCCGCTGGTGACTTTATGTGTTGTAAACCATTCAAGTAATCATACACATGTATCATACATAGTCAACATTCAAACAGATCATCAGTATGCTATATCATCCAGGTGTAACACTTAGATCATCATACAACCAAGTATCATACAAGTCATGCGAATCTAGAACATTAACATATTCACTAGTTATACACAACTAACATGTCACACAAAGATCAAACCACTCACTACATGCCATGTGAAGCCACTCACGACTTCACATCCTAAACCCTGCCATCCTACTAAGTAGGGGCCTCAGATTCGCACGCGTGTATGATGATCATAACCATATTCATTAACCATATGCATTGCATTCAACAAACATCACAACAATCAATTTCCAGTCCCAAACATGATGTCCTAACTACTAATCAACACCAACATCATACATGACCATCAAAGTCCAAACATCATCCATGATTATCCAAAACATCCCATACAACTAATTCAACATGTTTCATCACCTTAGAATTCATCCATGATCATACTAACATGCTCCTAACATCCCAAACATGTTCAAGCTATCATTTTTCAGACGTTATGCAAATAAAGTTTCCCTTTTGGGAAAGTACATCCCAACATCCATCAACCATCCAATAATTCATGAATTCAACATAATTATACCATCTCAAGCTCCATACAATATCTAGACATGATTAACATCACCTAAACACCATAATCTAACAATCTTCATAAACAAAAGTTTCTACTTTTGGCAAGCTATGAATCAACAACAATCATTCAAAGATTTCTAGCATTCATAACAACAATCTAGTATCTAATCATCATCATGAACATCAAATCCATAACATCAATCCATCACTAGATCATCATTACATGCAAAATAAAGTTACTATTATTAGTAACCTATGAACACCAACTTCAATTCACCAATTTCTTGCAAAATCAATGTATTCTAACATTCATACAACCTACTAATCATCATACATTCATCAAACAATCATCCATCATGCATAATCATAGCATTTTCAAACTAGGGTTTGTTCATACACAAGGTTCATGATCAATCCACTAAAAACATAAAATTCTTTCATAATCGATTAACTAACATGTATACAATCTAACTAACATGTTAACATCATCAATTGATAAAACTCAACACCAAGAACATCAAATTCGCAACTAGGGTTCGGCCATATCCATTTTCATGCAAACAAAACACCAACTAACCTCTAATTCGTGAGAAGTAACAAAATCGAGACTTCTAATGTGTTGTATGCCTTCAAATCGACCAAAATCCAATGCTTGATGCTTGATACAAGTTGAAATCGCAAAGGGAGAGGGTTTGGGAAGGAGGTCGCGCGCCGATGGGGGGTGGATTAGGGTTTGGGTTTGTTTTGTTTAGTTTAATTTACACATTTACCCTTTTAACCCGTGTAATTTGTATTTATAAAAACTAAGCTTTAAACTCTTTGTAAAGTGTTTTTAACTTCATAATATAAAGATATAAACTTATGAAAATCATTATATATCTTATCTTTATAAAAACACAAGACATACAAATAAATAGGTACGTTTCCGCGTTACGCGATTAATTTTCTAATTAACCTTTTTTTTAAATGTGTAAACACATAAACATAACCCAATACTCACATAATCAATTAGATTCACACCAAACTAACATTATCCATTATTATTAGGTCACCAACGTTAAACGACAACTAGTGTGTGCTCACGACACGTGTATACAAGGCTTAACGGAACTAATGGAGTTTGGTAACGGAAATTTACCGGATGTCACATTATCCCCATGTGAAAGAATTTCCGTCCCGAAAATTGCGTTACATGGTGAGAGTGTTCCATCACATTGTGTTACATGGTGAGAGTGTTCCATCACTGGTCTACTGCATTGGCACACAGAAATCGAAATCGAGTGAGTTTTGGATGAGTTGTCAATCATCCCCATGTTGAAAGAAATTTCGTCCCGAAATTTAAATCAGTACCTTCGTCTGCTGGCATCGTCCCTTCGAATAGTTGAGGGTACTTAAGCTTCATTTGATCTTCCGTTTCCATGTGAATTCCGGTCCACGTCGCGAATTCCAACGGATTTTAACAACAGGTATCTTGCTTTGCTTAAGTGTTTTCA
The DNA here is from genome assembly GCA_025506515.1 of Flaveria trinervia. Classification (NCBI taxonomy): domain Eukaryota; kingdom Viridiplantae; phylum Streptophyta; class Magnoliopsida; order Asterales; family Asteraceae; genus Flaveria; species Flaveria trinervia. The sequence continues at coordinate 2,997,359 of CM046457.1, read as the reverse complement.
CCTCACGGTCCATCACCTCCACTGGTTCTTCAATAAAATGCAATTGTTCATCCACTTGAATTTCTTCTAGTGGTTACAAGTAGCAACTCATGCCAAGGTTTTCATACATAATATGATAAGGTTACAAGTAGCAACTCATGTCATAGGTCATAAGTTAGTAAGGTTATAGAACACATATCGTTACAACCAAACCTTGACTTGATTACAAGTATATAAGATTGGCTAAGTGTATTTGGTTCCCATGATGAACAAGCATACGTCATCAGGAGCCGGCAATACCTCGGCTTTAGCACCAAATAGGTGTCAGGCCCAAAGATCTAAGACGTCGTCGAGCTAGCAATTGTTAATGATTGCAAACAAAAATATGTATTTCATATAAACACCTACAACACATAAATAACCATGACAAAAATATGTATTTCATATAAACACCTACAACACATAAATAACCATGACAAAAATATGAATTGCAAGTGCTTACAAGTTTAAACGTTTACAAGTGTATGAGAATAAGTATCATGTTTCACCCCAAATTAGTGTGAAAATATAAAAAGGGGCAAGGAAACTCACATGACGAAATGAGTATAAGAATGAAGATTGATAAGATTGATAATAACCATTGTTCCAAGATGAACGTCACAAGGCACCTAATATATGTATTTACAAGATTTAAGTTTAATAATAAAATCTTTGATTTAACGAGAACTAAAGTTTCAAGTGGAGTTTGGGGATATTTGTAGTAGTCTAAATAATGTAACAAAGAAATATCCCATTTATGTAAATTATTATAAAGAAAATAACATTAATCATCCATAATTGCTAGTGATGTTTAAATATAAACTTGAATAAAGATTAGAAATAATCATGATTTTAACGATAATAATTTAGTGGTAAAATTTGGACCAATAATAATTTATTAATTTATTATTCAAAACCCATTTTAATAGAAATAATCCAAGAACAACCTTTGTTAAAATGCTTTATTAAAAAGATAATTAATTAATTAAAGTTAGAAAAGTTACAGAAAATAATTTGATGTCTTTAAAAATAGTTAAAGTTTACAAAAACCCTTTTATATTTAATAAAAATTTTCTATAATTTATTTAAGGGCTGAAAAGCCTTTAAAAATGTTTGAGGGTGCCCGGGTTCGAACCCGGGACCTCAAGGTTGATGTGTGTATGTGAAACCAGTAGACCAGGGCCGCAGCCTTGCTAGAATGTTGTTTCTAAATTATTTTAAAAAAACAATTACAGAGGATCCCCCTATCCATATGAACCCTAGTTCGTTTTGACCTAAACTGAAGATCAAATCCTTATTGTTAATTTTGATAATCATGGGGCTTTCGTTCCCCACGTCAATTCGAACAGATTCATGTATTCAATTACCCGATTTGATGTAGAACAAAGGGGATGAACAGTACGAAGAACAACCGCGAATGTTTGGTGTCCAATCGATGATCAAACGTTGATAACAATCGAATTAAAATTAAGGATAGCTTCGGATGTGGTTCTTGATGCAAAGCCCTCGTTCAATTGAAGTTAATAATGCTCGGAAGGTAGATTTTGATCAAGTTACAGGTCGCGGCTTCAAAGGGGTAATCGGGGTGTAATTCGTGTGTGTTTCGGATGAAATTGGAATTAGTATACGATTAGAAGTAGATAGTCGATCGTTTGAGTTCATTTACTCGAATTATTAGTGATGTTAAATGGCCGAACAGTTCTATGATTAAAGGTATCGGTTACTATTCGATTGGAGTTTGTAACCGGTGATAAACTCATTTAAGTGACATATTCAGGTTCGATTCGAGTTTCCGATCAGTTGCCATGGTTTTGGGGGTTTCAATTCGAAGAGAAAATGAGGTTTTAGGGCCACCGGACTCCGGCCGAAGGGTGGCCGGAAAAACATGAGGAATAGGGAGAAGGGTGTTTGGGTTTTAATTATTTACACACTTGGTCCCTGCAGTTTTGTTTTTATAATTTTATGCTCAAAACTTGCATTTAAAGTTTTAAAAATAACAGTTTAACCCCCTAGCTTAGTTGTTTTAAGTTTTAGTTAATAAAATTCTCATTATTATTATTAATATTATTACTATCAATTTTATTGTTATTATTAATATTATTACTATTATTATTATTATTATTGTTATCATTATAGTTATTAGTATTATTATTATAACTTGTATTATTATTACTACTATTAATATTAACATGACTAATATTATTTGATATTTTTATTTTGAACTTTCATATATTAAAAGTTAGTGATGACTAAAAAGAGTAATCATAAATAACACATGAGTTTCATAATTGTCAATAATGACCCTTATAAGAATAAACGAAGTTACTTTTAGTTAACAAAAATACGAGATGTTACAGTCTCCCCAACTTAAAAGAATATCGTCCCGAATTAAGAAAAAAATGAAACTATACAAATAAGAACGGGTACTTATTCTTCATATGCTCTTCACACTCCCAAGTGAATTCAGCGCCTCGCTTATTCTCCCACCGAACCTTGACGATTGGGTTTGTTGTGGTTCTAGTCTTCTTCATAATGCGGTCCATGATCTCAACAGGCTTCTCAACAAAATGCAAGGACTCGTCGATCTGAATGTCTTCCAGCGGAACATACAGACTTTCATCGGCCAAGCACTTTCTCAAATTTGAGACGTGGAACACAGGATGAACTCCACTAAGGTCGGAAGGTAGTTCCAGTTTATAAGCCACTTTCCCAATCCTTTTCAGGATTTTGAAAGGTCCTACAAATCTTGGAGCTAGTTTACCCTTCTTTCCAAAGCAAACCACCCCTTTCCACGGTGAAACTTTAAGAAGAACCATCTCCCCAACTTGGAATTCCAATGGCTTACGTCACTTATCAGCATAGCTCTTTTGTCGACTTCTCGCCACTTCAAGGTTCTTTCGGATGATAGAAACTTTATCGGTCGTCTCTTGTATAAGTTCAGGACCAGTGACAAAGTTTTCACCAATGCCGGTCCAGCAGATCGGTGAACGACATTTACGACCATAAAGTGCCTCAAACGGTGCCATCTTGATACTCGAGTGATAACTATTGTTATACGAAAATTCCGCGAGCGGTAGATGCGTATCCCAATCACCACCAAAATCAAGGACACACAGGCGTAGCAAATCCTCCAAGGTTTGGATTATTCTCTCGGTTTGACCATCAGTTTGAGGATGGTAAGCCGTGCTTAGATCTAGTTGTGTACCCAAGAGTTCTTGCATAGACGACCAAAAATGTGAAGTGAAACGACCGTCTTGGTCGGATATGATATGCAGAGGTACCCCATGATGACTTACAATCTCATCAACGTATATACGAGCCAACCTTGATGTCTTGTAAGTGTCGCGTATGGGTATGAAATGTGCCGATTTGATCAATCGGTCAACTATCACCCATATGCTATCATGTCCTCGAGAGGTTCGGGGTAGCTTAGTTATGAATTCCCACTTCCACATAGGAATCTCGGGTTGCTCAAGTAATCCACTTGGACGTTGATGTTCGGCTTTAACCTTCGTACATGTGAGGCACTTAGCTACATAAGTGGCTATATCTTTCTTCATTCCAGGCCACCAATATTGACCATGCAGGTCCATGTACATTTTATCGGAGCCAGGATGAATAGAATAACGAATTTGATGAGCTTCATTCATGATAAAGGTACGAAGATTATCATGATTTGGAACCCAAATTCGATTTGCAAAGTACATCAACCCATTGGGTTTTGTTACCAATCGGAGTAAAAGATTATGCTCCAGCTCATCCTTCATTCTTCCTTCTTGTTGCACCATTTGTTGAGCCTCCATAATACTAGACTTGATGTCACTATCTATTCTTAAGTTTTGCAACAGTACAGTAGTCTCGTTGACATCTAGTCGAATCTTAGTATCAAACTCACCCAAAGTGTCAAACCATTGTCGTCGATCGCGAATTTCTTGGAATAAGTTCATCTTGTTGTGAATCTTTCGGCGTAGTGCATCGGCTACAATATTTGCTTTACCAGGATGGTAACGAATGTCGCAATCGTAATCACTAATCAACTCCACCCAACGACGTTGTCTCATATTGAGATCTTTTTGATTAAAAATGTGTTGAAGGCTTTTATGATCGGTGTAGACAATGCATTGCGTACCATACAAGTAATGTCTCCAAATCTTCAAGGCAAAAACAACTGCACCAAGCTTGAGATCGTGTGTTGTGTAATTCACCTCGTGAACCTTCAATTGTCTCGATGCATAAGCTATGACCTTTCCTCGTCGCATGAGAACACAACCAAGGCCTTGTTTAGATGCATCACAATACACGGTGAAGTCGTCATTTCCATCGGGTAGGGTCAAGATAGGAGCATTGCACAACTTATGCTTTAACGCTTCAAAAGCTTCTTCTTGCTCGGAACCCCACTTGAATGATTTATTCTTTTATGTCAAAGAAGTGAGTGGCTTCGCGATCCTCGAGAAGTTGGCAATGAATCGCCGATAATAACTAGCAAGACTAAGAAAAGAACGAACTTCAGTAGGAGTTGTAGGAACACACCAATTCTTCACAGCTTCCACCTTTGCAGGATCAACGTGAATTCCTTGGCTATTCACCACGTGTCCTAGAATTGAACTTCCTCAAGCCAGAAGTCACACTTTGAGAACTTCGCGTACAATTGCTCTTTCTTCAACAACTCAGAACCAATCTCAAATGCAGTTCATGATCGGTGTTGGATTTGGAGTAGATAAGTTTGTCATCAATGAAGACGATCACAAACTTATCTAGATAAGGCTTGCATACTCGGTTCATGAGATCCATGAAGACAGCAGAAGCATTGGTTAAACCAAAAGGCATGACCATGAACTCATAGTGCCCATAACGAGTACGGAACGCGGTCTTTGGGATATCATCATCATGAACTCTTAGTTGGTGGTATCTAGAACGTAGATCAATCTTCGAGAATATAGCAGCTCCTTGAAGTTGATCAAACAAGTCGTTGATACGAGAAGAGGATAACGATTCTTGATAGTAAGCTTGTTAAGCTCACGATAGTCGATGCACATACGAAACAATCCATCTTTCTTCTTTATGAAAAGAACAGGTGCACCCCAAGGTGAAGAACTAGGACGGATGAAGCCCTTCTCGGATAGCTCTTGAAGTTAACTAGAGAGTTCTTGCATTTCTGATGGTGCAAGCCGATATGGTGACTTAGCCACGGGGTTTGCTCCTGGTATCAAGTCGATTTTAAACTCTACTTCACGCATGGGAGGTAGACCACTAAGGTCATCGGGAAATACTTCAGGAAAGTCTCGTACGATAGGGACATCCTTAAGTTCTTTCCCTTTGACTTTCATGTTTACCACGTAAGCCAAGAAGGCTATATACTTCTTGCTTAAGCACTTTCGGGCTTGAGTGCAAGACATGAGTTTAAGTCCTTTGGAAGACTTTTCACCGAACACTTTCAAAGTATCTCCAGAGGGTAACGGTATACGAATGCACTTTTCGAAACAAATGATCTCGGCATGGTGTTGGCTAACCAATCCATATCAATGATGACATCGAAGCTTCCAAGTTTCATAGGAATAAGATCAATAAGGAAATAGTGTGTGTCAAGGCTTAAGATGCAATCACGAATAACGACATCAATGGTGATCGGTTCTCCATCGGCAACTTCAACGGTGAGAGGTCTTTCTAGTTTCGTATGTATCTTAGCAAGAATGGGTTCAAACTCTAACGAAACAAAACTCTTATCGGCTCCAGAATCAAATAGGACATAGGCATAAGTTTTATTAATAAGAAACATACCTGTTCAATGTTTAAGGTATTTAACGATACAGGTAATGTATGAAAAGAATCAGATCACAAAAGTTAAAAGTAAGTTAACATACCATTCACCACATCATTGTTTGCTTGTGCTTGGTTAGCGTTGATGTTGAAAGCACGTCCTCGGGCTTGTGGAACATTACCCACAAGATGAGGGCATTGTGGGCGGAAATGACCAGGTTCCCCACAGTTGTAGCAAACATGATTTGTGACAACGGCGGCATTGTTAGGTGCACGGTGGCAAGTCACCACCAAATGACCATATTTACCGCATAAGGTGCAGATACGACACGGTTGATTCCCCGGATGGTGATACCTACATGTGTTGCACATAGGTTGAGGACCATCATAGGCCCTAGCCCCAGGCACTTGTGCCACAGGTGTAGCCGCAGGTACAAGTTGTCTTTGGGGTTGTTTGGGTGCAGCCACGGCATAGTTGCGTGCCGGTGTAAACTTGCACTTCTTATTGTTGTTGTTGTTGTGAGACGGTTCAGCTTTAGTCTCCTTAACAGCCTCGCTAGCTGTCTTTTCCACCTTCTTTGCACCCTTCACAGACATGGTGCCCGCTCATATATGATTCTCGGTGAGTTAAGCGGTGATAGTGATGGCTTCCTCAGCAAAAGAGCTGAGTAGCCTCCCCGTGCCATCCTCAGCAACATTACCTGCCAACTGGAAACACATAAAAGTCAGCGTTGCTGAGTGAGTTCTAGTTTTGTAATAAAACAAACTATATCTTTCGTTTAAAACTGTTATTTAATTTCTTTCAATTCATAACAGTCTTAGAACGTGATCACACATCGTACGTACACATAGATAATATTTAAATCTTCATCGTCGTTCATTCCGTACTTTTATTATCTTTCGTTTTCATCAAGGTCATGTCATGTGCTTAACCCTCCTCTAGAGCACCAAGCAATTCATCTAGGGTTAAGCGACAAGGACCCTATACATCTGGTCAATCACAAAGACTAAAGCCCTGTGTGCATTCTCATAGGGTATTTAACCCGTACACAGTTGAGCTGACAACCCCCTCATTGGGTGTGAACCTCCATACATATGCTTGATCACACAGATCAGCCCCAGTGTGCATCCTCATGGGGTAGCTAACCCGCACATGGTTGAGCTAACACTCCTCATTGAGTGTGAACCTCCATACCTATTCTTGCAAGCCTTTCTTTCGTTTGTTCATTCGTTAATGCATGAATTCTTTCATTTTGTTCCTCTTTTCATTATCTTCCACTTTACATTACATAATACTTTCATTTCATTCATTAACATTCAATGTAAAGCCACGGGAAGACAATCATACAACGCAAGGAACAACAACATAAACATACAACATCACCATACGTTGCACCATCATACATACATAACATACATCATACATAAACATACAACATCATACATGTCACACCCCAACCCTGATGGCGGAATAGTCGAGATATGAGGGTTAAGATTGTTTACAGTCACATAACGCTATATTTAAATGTAAATATTCAAATTATAAGTTTCAAAAGGAATTACAAGCATAAAGTCTCAATCATGAAACAACACCAAACATTACATAACAAAACATAGTCTTTTTATTTCATTAACTAGGTCCACATCCTAGATTATTGCAAGCTTCAAAAGATCACTTTAAACTTGAGGACTACCTGAAACATGATAAAAATAAAAGGTCAATTACAAATAGTTGGTGAGTTTCCAAGGTTTTCATACATAATATGATAAGGTTACAAGTAGCAATTCAAGTCATAGGTCATAAGTTAGTAAGGTTATAAAACACATATCGTTACAACCAAACCTCGACTTGATTACAAGTATATAAGATTGACTAAGTGTATTTGGTTCCCATGATAAACAAGCATACGTCATCAGGAGCCGGCAATACCTCGGCTTTAGCACCAAATAGGCTTGTCAGGCCCAAAGATCTAAGACGTCGCCAGGCTAGCAATAGTTAATGATTGCAAACAAAAATATGTATTTCATATAAGCACCTACAACACACAAATAACCATGACAAAAATATGAATTGCAAGTGCTTACAAGTTTAAACGTTTACAAGTGTATGAGAATAAGTATCATGTTTCACCCCAAATTAGTGTGAAAATATAAAAAGGGGCAAGGAAACTCACATGACGAAATGAGTATAAGAATGAAGATTGATAAGATTGATAATAACCATTGTTCCAAGATGAACGTCACAAGGCACCTAATATATGTATTTACAAGATTTAAGTTTAATAATAAAATCTTTGATTTAACGAGAACTAAAGTTTCAAGTGGAGTTTGGGGATCTTTGTAGTAGTCTAAATAATGTAACAAATAAATATCCCATTTATGTAAATTATTATAAAGAAAATAACATTAAATCATCCATAATAGCTAGTGATGTTTAAATATAAACTTGAATAAACATTAGAAATAATCATGATTTTAACGATAATAATTTAATGGTAAAATTTGGACTAATAATAATTTATTAATTTACTATTCAAAACCCATTTTAATAGAAATAATCCAAGAACAACTTTGTTAAAATGCTTTATTAAAAAGATAATTAATTAATTAAATTTAGAAAAATTAGAGAAAATAATTTGATGTCTTTAAAAATATTTAAAGTTTACAAAAACCCCTTTTATATTTATTAAAAATTTTCTATAATTTATTTAAGGGCTGAAAAGCCTTAAAAAATGTTTGAGGGTGCCCGGGTTCAAACCCGGGACCTCAAGGTTGATGTGTGTATGTGAAACCAGTAGACCAGGGCTGCAGCCTTGCTAGAATGTTGTTTCTAAATTTTTTAAAAAAAACAATTACAGAGGATCCCCCTACCCATATGAACCCTAGTTCGTTTTAACCTAAACTAAAGATCAAATCCTTATTGTTAATGTTGATAATCATGGGGCTTTCATTCCCCATGTCAATTCAAACAGATTCAGGTATTCAATTACCCGATTTGATGTAGAACAAAGGATGAACAGTACGAAGAACAATCGCGAATGTTTGGTGTCCAATCGATGATCAAACGTTGATAACAATCGAATTAAACTTAAGGATAGCTTCGGATGTGGTTCTTGATGCAAAGCCCTCGATCAATTGAAGTTAATAATGCTCGGAAGGTAGATTTTGATCAAGTTATAGGTCGCGGCTTCAAAGGGGTAATCGAGGTGTAATTCGTGTGTGTTTCAGATGAAATTGGAATTAGTATACGATTAGAAGTAGATAGTCGATCGTTTGAGTTCATTTACTCGAATTATTAGTGATGTTAAATGGCTGAACGGTTCTATGATTAAAGGTATCGGTTACTATTCGATTGGAGTTTGTAACCGGTTGATAAACGCATTTAAGTGACATATTCAGGTTCGATTCGAGTTTCCGATCGGTTGCCATGGTTTTGGGGGTTTCAATTCGAAGAGAAAATGAGGTTTTAGGGCCTCCGGACTCCGGCCGAAGGGTGGCTGGAGTTGTGGCCGGAAAATGCGAGGAATAGGGGGAAGGGGGTTTGGGTTTTAATTATTTACACACTTGGTCCCTGTAGTTTTGTTTTTATTATTTTATGCTCAAAACTTGCATTTAAAGTTTTAAAAATAACAATTTAACCCCTAGCTTAGTTATTTTAAGTTTTAGTTAATAAAATTCTCATTATTATTATTAATATTATTATTATCATTTTATTGTTATTATTAATATAACTATTATTACTATTATTATTATTATTATTATATTATTATTATTATTATTATTATTATTATAGTTATTATAGTTATAGTTATTATTATTATTCTTATTATTATTATTATAGTTATTAGTATTATTATTATAACTTGTATTATTATTACTACTATTAATATTAACATGATTATATTATTTTATATTTTTATTTTTAACTTTCATATATTAAAAGTTAGTGATGACTTAAAAGAATAATCATAAATAACACATGTGTTTCATAGTTGTCAATAATGACCCTTATAAGAATAAACGAAGTTAACTTTTAGTTAACAAAAATACGAGATGTTACAATACATCACCATCCTTGCCCATCATAACGTCTATAACCTCAAAAGTCAACTTACATGAACCCCCGGGAATCTCCCACATCAAAGCCTACCTCTACACATCACCCCGAAAGTCAGAAAGTTAAACTTGCTTTTCCGGGAGCATAAGCCCTATTTGGGTGTATGGGCACCCTTCAGTCGCATGGCCTCCCAGGCGACTGAACATTAGGCGAATGGACCCAATGCGGATGGATCATATGCGAATGGACTTAATGCGGATGAGTACCTGTGCGAATGGATCTCTATCGCATGACCCCATGCGAATGAACCTCAGTCGCATGACTCACAAGCGTATGGGATCCAGTCGCACGACTCGTATGCGAATGAACCTTGGTCGCATACCATTCGGTCGCATAGCCCTAGCTGATGCAGAATGCAGTTCATCCCGAACCCAATCTGTACTTTTCGGCCTCCAAACCCTCTCAAACCTATTTTAAGCCCAAATCAACCATCCTAAACCTTAGGAATACATACCACAACACCATTCAAGCACACACGAGCCCGAAAACAAACCCCACTCGCATCACACACAAACACATACATATGGGTTCAACACACACATTTAAAAAAACGGGTTTTACTATGTGTTCCAGCCCCAAATCAGTTGAAATCATGTAAAAAATGGGTTCTAGAACTCACACAAACAACCCCGTCGAGTATATGCACATTAAGAATTCATCACAACTAAAAGAAGTTTGCGATTCTAAACAACCAAAGTATTGATGTCAAAACCTCAAGAAATATATTTTTATATACCTAACAAGATAGGTATGGACTAACTAAGTTGAGTGTGGTATAATCGACTTACTGATTATCTCGAAAAAAAGATATTTTATATGATTTAGTTAGTCTATGTGTTTTTATTTAAAGAACAACATGAGGTTTATGATTATTATATTATATGTTAATGATATTATTGTATCTTTTTAAGGGATTGAAAAGAGTTTAAATTATGAAGAAGAATTTTGAAATTAGAAATTTATAGCTCGATCGATATGCTAAAAATAGCGTTTGTGTTTTACCAATCAATCAAGTTACATTAAGAGGATATCGAAACATTAATTATGGATAAAGCTTGTCATTTTTAAGTACGTTAAGAGTTTCCAATCACCATTTTTAATCAAATAATTATAAGATTATTGATCTAGAAGTACCATAGTTTATTTCAATTGATGCATTTCTTTCTAGTTATACATATTTATATCGTGTCCAATGCAGCAATGAGGAGACATTAAAATATGATAATTTAAATATCTTGATATCTCCAAGGTAAGGAGAATATGAAATTATATATTTACTAACCCATCAAACTAGTGTAGTTAATATTACAGATACAGATAATGTACATAACACAGTTGTGACCTTGTGCTATTTGCTTATAAAGAAAAGCGATAAAAGTTTTAATGAAGATCATACATCATATGTCAGCTTCATGAGTTACATATTATAGGATCAATTGACAAATCATTTATATATGTTTTCATCAACTCCATAGAACATTAGCATTTATCACTTAAATGATACATATTTGAATATGGGGGACCGTTATTCAATTTGCATTTTTTATTAACTGTTTTCCCTTCATTACAATAAATATCTCTATTGTATCTCATTATCAAATACACCAATTAATTATATAAACATCTTTCTTCTTATATCTCTTTTTATATTGTTTTGTTATTAGGCTAATTTACAACGATAATACTTTTGTTCATAAAATATAATAATACCCTCGGAATAGTTTGTTAGAACAAAAGTTAGAATGTTGAATACGTGTAATCTATGCTATAATATGTAGTGTTATATTGTAAAACACATTTCCATGCACGTGCCGTAATATATGAATTTCAATAAATTAATATGCGGTTCTGAAATAGTACTAACTTACACATATAGTTATTATAATGTATGAAACTAAACATATCTTTTATTATTACATACTTTTAAAACATACTTTTGATGGACTCAACTTTTTAAATTTATAATTAATACTTTCTTTTGTAACTGCTTTCAACATTTTCAAATGATCATCTCCAACATTAACTTCTTAAGAGTCTCATTCTTGTAGGGTTAACGTCTTAACGAGTATTCTTAATTTTGTTTAGAACAAAGTGCATCTAAGTAGAACTCGCAATCTATTGAAAGGTGCATGTACTTGTAAATATAGGAGCCTTTCTCTTTCAGAAGTTAGAAGGATATATATTACACGACTTTAGGTTAAACTATGCCACACAAAATTGTTATGGACAACGAGTTTTAAAACAAGTATATCTCCCCTATTAAAAGGTGTTATATATTTTATCCTTATAATGTTATAATTTATAGAGTAAATTACTATCTTGGTCACTGTGGTTTGATCACGAAAATTACGATTTTAGTCCAATAGTTAGTTTTTTTTACGTCGACAGTCCAATAGTTTCATGGTTTCTTTCAATTGAAGTCCACGCTACTAGCACTGTTAAAATTGTTATATATTTTATTAGTTACTTACATGGTCAAATTCATCATTTAACATTAACTTAACAGGAAAATTTTAACAATGTTAGTGACATTGATTGCAATAAAATAACCCTGAAACTATTAAACTATTGATGTAAAAACCGAACATTTGGACTAAAATCATAATTTTCATCAAATCAAAGGGATCAAAATAGTAATTTACTCTAATTTATATGTTTATGCCTTATAAATTTGATAACGAAGATACGTTTCTTTTTTTATTACAATTCTTTACTTATTGTTATTTTTGGTAAAATAATTTGTTTATTTTTATTTATCTAAGATTCTAATATTATTATCGAAGAAAAACCATGTTCATTTGATATATTTAATACTAGCTTTAGTAACCTCGTGTATTACACGGGCCGAATAAATAAAATATTAAATAAAATAAAAATTATTAATTATAAAATAATAGACTAAGACATGCTATGATTGAAATTATGTATGAGTAACAACTATAAGTAATAAAACAGTAATATAGATTTTTTTTTTTCTCATAGATAAATTAAATATTTTATTTTAAAATAACGTTTTAAAAAATTTTCATTTTTAAAAAAATTTCTTACTATAAATCCTTATTTTAATTATTTTTTTTAATAAAAAATTACTTTAAAAAACCAATTTTGAAATATTAGATAAAAATATTTTTACTTTTTTTTTGAAAAAAATCATTTTATAAAAAACTATCTCTACAGAAATAGCATTAATAAAAAATTTCTCTTTTTTATTTTTATTAAAAAGCTAATTATAATGTAACAATAAGTAGATAAATTATTAGTAACTAATATGGTTATTTAATAGGAGAGAGAAGCGAAAAAAGTTTGATAAGAATGAATGTGATGGTAACATGTAGCACACCCATTTATCTTTTTATTAGAGTAGAAAGATTTATTGACGTATGTATATTTTCACAAATTTATGTGTATTCATATAGTATAAACATGTACATATGCATGTATAGATTTATTATAGTTATGTGATCTGCACATGTATACGAAACTTGTTTCTAAAAATACTAGATATGTGAGATAAAAGGAAATAAACTAATTGAAGATCTAAAAAACAGTGACAACGTCGCCGCTACTGGCGGTAACATGTCGCTGCTATTAGCGCCAATAGTAAGTTTATTAAAGGCAACCTATTAGCGGCGAATTATTAGTTATTAACGACAAATTATTAGCGGCAACATATCGGCGATTTTCCTAGGTAATAGTGTCGCCGCAATGGTAAAAAAATTTGTAGTTACATGAGATAAAAGGAAATAAATTAATTGAAGATCTACGGATTTTCTTTAGTTATCAATAACAAACAAATAAGTTTGATCGGTTATTACAAGTTTTCGACTAATAATAAATAAATATCGGCGGTTGCCAGTTTTCGTAATTTTGGTAGTACTGTTGTAAAGAACAAATCACAAGTGTTAGATATGATTTAGAAATTTTATTAAGGTAATGTCCAACTTTGTTTTAACTGAATTAATTTAGTATTGGTAAAAATCATGTCTGTCAAAGGTGACTTTTAAAGTGTTTGGCTTATTTAATTAATAAAAATCGGCTTTCTTATTGATTAATTCCACTCATTTACCTAATAGGCAATATAAATGAGCTCACTTGAGTTAAATCTTTATATATAATTGCATTTTACTTGTTTACCTAATAGGCAATAGAATTGTGCGTAATTCAGTTCAAATCTTTTTATACAAATGAATTTAAACTATATCATTTATGCTAATCTATAAATTTACACGTAATTGCACTAAATTTGCACATGATGATTGAAGACAAATATCGGAATGATTTGTCACGTAAATTCCGTTTGGTTTAGAGCATAAGGATATTAATTTATTGAATAATATTTCTGAATTATTTAGGTTATTCTGTATTCATAATAATATGATTTAATTTTGAATATTCGCCATGAATTGGTTCTAAAATTACATCATTTTGATCTGAAACCGAATTTAAAATTGGTAATAATCACCCGGAGGCCTACAAATATAAAGATTCTGCGCATTATTTCCTCCTTTTATAAAATGCAATAATTTAATATTGCTTACACTTATAAACTTATACAAATTGTTTGCATATAATTACCTACAACTATAATAAAACAAGGAAAAACTTCACTAGTATAATTACTAAATTAGATATTTATACATTAAGCATGCAAAAATATGGAACGATTTACCCCAAAAAATGACTAGATTATTCTGTGACACTCGATTCACTAAATTTGGCTATCAAAAATGCGCATCATATATGTGTGTGTTTGAATATATTAATAAAAATAAGTTGTTAAGCTAATATGTTGAATGTATAATTTAGTAAATTAAGGATTTAATATAATGTATAATCAACAGTGAGAATAATAAACGATATAAACGTAACTTCCATGTGTTAGGGAGAGTCTATATAAAGAGGGACGATGCACGGAAGAAAGCAGAACTCACAAAATGGGATCAAGAAAACTAAATCGGCATAAAATGGGCTCTCTAGTAGTACCTCTTGTGATGGCCATAGGTTATTTAAGCTTCACAATACCAACAACCACAGCCTACCATAACAAGTATACAATCCATGCCAAGTCACCACCCCCTCCACCTAAGTCACCACCGCCACCGCCATCCATCCATGGCAAGTCTGCACCACCTCCTAAGTCATCTCCACCACCACCGTCTATCCATGAAAATTCACTGCCATCTCCTAAGTCACCATCCCCACCACCACCGCCATCCCTCCATGGCAAGTCTGCACCACCTCCTAAGTCATCTCCACCACCGCCATCCATCCATGCAAAGTCACCGCCACCTCCTAAGTCACCACCCCCACCACCACCGCCATCTATCCATGGCAAGTCTGCACCACCTCCTAAGTCATCTCCACCACCGCCATCCATCCATGCAAAGTCACCGCCACCTCCTAAGTCACCACCCCCACCGCCACCGCCATCCGTCCATGGCAAGTCTGCACCACCTCCTAAGTCATCTCCATCACCACCATCCATCCGTGCAAAGTCACTGCCACCTCCTAAGTCACCATCCCCACCACCACCGCCATCCGTCCATGGCAAGTCTGCACCACCTCCTAAGTCATCTCCACCACCACCATCCATCCATGGAAAGTCACCACTACCTCCTAAGTCACCACCCCCACCGCCACCGCCATCCATCCATGGCAAGTCTGCACCACCTCCTAAATCATCTCCACCACCACCACCATCCATCCATGGAAAGTCACCACCACCTCCAAAGTCATCTCCACCACCACCACAAACACCATCCTTGCTTGGAGTGTCTAGACAACGAGATCCCTCTATGACACAACTACCACCATTACCATTGCCGCCAAATCCACTACCAATACCAAAACCACCATCATCCATCCATGGAAAGTCTCCACCACCTCCTAAGGCATCCCCCCCTCCTCCACCACCGTCTATCCATGGAAAGTCTAAAGAACGAGATCCTTCAATGACACAACTACCTCCATTACCATTACCTCCAAATCCATTACCAATACCAAAACCACCATCATCTATCCATGGAAAGTCTCCGCCACCTCCTAAGGCATCTCCTCCTCCTCCACCGTCTATCCATGGAAAGTCTAAACAACGAGATCCTTCAATGACACAACTACCTCCACTACCATTGCCTTCAAATCCATTACCAATACCAAAACCACCATCATCTATCCATGGAAAGTCTCCGCCACCTCCTAAGGCATCTCCTCCTCCTCCACCGTCTATCCATGGAAAGTCTAAACAACGAGATCCTTCAATGACACAACTACCTCCACTACCATTGCCTTCAAATCCATTACCAATACCAAAACCACCATCATCCATTCATGGAAAGTCTCCACCACCTCCTAAGTCACCTTCACCGCCACCATCCATGCTTGTTAAGTCTAGACAACAAGATCAAT
>CM046457.1:2851062-2976062 GCA_025506515.1 Flaveria trinervia | reverse complement strand
CTTCTCTTTGTGTTGTTGTGTTGTACAAGTCCTTACTGATCACTCTTAATGAGTTTGATACCTGGTGTTTGAGAATGGAAAGTTTCATCAGCTCTCTTGATTCAAGAATGTGGGAGTCTATTGAGAATGAACCTTTCATACCTAGCACCCCTTCTGCTACTGGTGTTGGTATGATCCCCAAGGATATGGCTAACTACTCTGATGAAGATAGGAAGAGAGTAGAGATTGACAGAAAAGCCATGACAGCCCTTCAAACTACCCTTTCAAACTCTGTGTACAGAGGTTTCAAGAAGTGCAAAACAGCCAAGCAGCTATGGGATACACTAAAACTGATGTATGAGGGTTCCTCTAAAGCCAAGGAGAACAAGAAGGATCTCCTGAAGCAGCAGTTTGAAAACTTCACCTTCAAAACAGGTGAAACCATGACTCAGCAGTACTTCAGGTATGTTGAGATTGAGGATACCCTAGTGGATGGAGGAGTTTCTCTTGAGAACAGAGACATTGTAAGGAAGTTCATGTCCTCACTTCCTAGGCAGTGGACACACTACTGTGTGGTGATCAAGAGGACTGAAAATCTCAAAACTCTCACTCTGACAGAGTTATATGGGATTCTCAGTGGCTACCAGATGGAGATGAACATGCAAGGTTCATCTGGCAACTCCAACAATCAAATGGGTTCAGCCCTACATATGGTTGAAAGGGATAGCATAGAATCCAAAAATCATCTCATATTCTACCCTAACAATTCACCAAAGGGTCCTTTCATCACCTTCCCAGAGACACCAAGGGAGAACTACACTCAAGGAAGCCCATTCCAAGAGACAAGCTCTTCTCAAGCTTTTATGTCCTTTGATGAAAGCTGTGGCGACTCTCTTTTTACTCTTGAACAACTGGACTGTATTCATCCAGATGATCTAGAATACATGGAAATAGTCCAGCAGATGACTCTTCTCACTCACAGAGCCAAGAAGTTCTATAAGAGGACTGGAAGGAAGTTTCCAAGCAATGCAACCAGTGGAAATTTTGGCCTGGACAAAGGCAAAGTCAAGTGTTACAACTGTAACTTGATGGGACACTTTGCCAGAGAGTGTAAGGCACCTAAAACAAGTGGTGGCCAAACACAGCCTAGACCAAACTACACTGACAAAGCTCTCGAGAATGAGAAGTCAAAGCAACAGGTTGTTGTTGCTGTTAAAGAATGAGGCTTTGACTGGAGCTTTTAGGTGGAAGATGCTTCTCCTAACCAAGCATTGATGGCAGATCATGATGAAGCCAAGGTATTGGAACATCTCTGTACTCCTGAATGCATTGCTAAAGTCAATAGATATAGGTCCTATAACTTGGAGATGAAATCTGACCTTGAGTCCTTAAACATTTTAAAATCTGATTTTAGAAAGTCTGAAAATGATTATAAACTAAAGATAGAAGACCTTGAGAAAACCATTTTAGTTCTAAAACATGAACACACAGATTTTAGGACTCAAATCAAAGATCTCATAACCAAGCTGACTGAGTGCCAGGCTGAGCTTGTGATCAGCAAAGCCAGGACAGAAAAGAGTGTTCTTGAAGAAGAGACCTTCAAAAACATGATATCCTCATCCCTGCACAACAAAGTGTGCTATCAAAACAGGCAGGAACTAGGATCAAATGAGATATCTACTCCACACACAATCTTCTCTGTAAGATCTTCTAGATGTGGAACTTGTGAAGATGAGCTTCCTCTCATAGATCCTATGAGTGAAGAGGATGAAGAAGAGATAGTGAAGAATTCCTCTAAGAAGAGTGAAGAAGAGGATTCCAAGAAGGGCCATTATCCTTCTGAGGAGAAGAAGAAGACTGTGATGACCAAGTCCATGAGAAAGAACTTGATCAGAAAGAGCAAAAGAAAGGCAAGGAAGGCTCAAGAGATCAAGGCTACTTTTGACTCTAAGCAGAAACAAGTTTTCATATCTGGAGGATTCAAAGTAGTAAGGACTGAAGACACAAACCAAAACTCTACCGCTAAGAATTCTGGTTCTTGTTCAACTCATCTTAGTAACAAGAAGAAGACTGATCTGCTGTGTACCACTGCTGCACAGCCTGGACCATCAAACTCCAAGAACAGTTCCCAGCCCAAAGAAACTATCTCAACATCTGCCAAGATGAAGGTGGAGAAGGGATGTGACCAAAGACAGTCTTGTTCCCAGCAGAAGACTCTTGTGAAGAAGAAAATGATGTGTGTCATGTGTGAAAGTATCACTCACATTGCTAAGGATTGTCCATACAATTCTAAAGGTACTGTCCATATGACCATGACAAAAACATCAAAGAGTTCTAAGAAGATTCAAGCTTCGGAAGGAAAACCTGTTTCCTTCGGAAGCTCCAAGTCTAAAAAAAGGGAAGTGGAAAATTACCCTCGGAAGAGAAGTTGGTCTCCGAAGAAAGGAGTTCTTCTGAAGCACTGAAGTCTACTACAATGTCTACAGAATCTTCTGAAGGTTCAGTCAACAAAACTTCCGAAGTTCCAAAAGCTTCCGAAGTTTTGAAGGTCAAGTCCAAGACTCCAAAGGTGGTGTGGAAGTCTAAGAAAGACCAAGTGACTGAGAATTCTCCATCAACAACAGCTCAAGATCCTTCTAGCACAACCATAGGATCTATTACTATTGCATTACCTTCTATTTCTGAACCCAAGACAAGCAAGGCTTGGGTTTCCAAATGTAAATAATCAACTTCTTTGTGTAGGGACAGCTCAAGACAAACAAAAATATCTGGATCATTGATAGTGGATGTTCCAGGCACATGACAAGCATAGGTCACTACTCCAAAACTTTGAAAGAATTGATGGAGGACCAGTTTTCTTTAGGGGAGAAGAAGGTGGTTACATTTCTAGAAGGGGCAAGTTCACAAATGGAAAGCTCAGTATTGATAAGGTAAACTTTGTCAAAGAGCTTGGGTACAATCTTCTGAGTGTATCCCATTTTGTGATCAGAGTCATAACATGCTCTTCACTAAGCATGAGTGCATTGCTCTCAAGCCTACTGTGATCATTCCTCATGAGCATATCCTGCTTAGAGCCCCCAGGAAAGGGAACATGTACAAGATGGATTTGCAAGAAACATCTCCCTCTGGAGAAGTTTTATGCTTCCTGTCTAAAGCTAATAGTGATGAGACTTTCCTATGGCATAAAAGAATGTGCCATGTAAACTTTAAGAACATGAACAGATTAATTAAAAATGATTTGGTAACTGGAATACCAAAGAAAGAGTTTACAAGTGATGACCATTGTGTTGCATGCCTGAAAGGGAAGCAACATAAGGTATCCCACAAGCCTAAGGAAGGAACTCCATCACTACACCCTTACACTTGTTACATATGGATCTCTTTGGCCCCACCAGTGTAATGAGTCTAGGAAGGACCTCTTACTGTTTAGTGATCACAGATGATGTAACATCCGGTTATTTAAAAAGACAAGAAATGAAGAATAAAAAGAAAGAAAAGCAATAAAGTCCAAGTGGAGGGACTAAAAGTGTCCAAAAGGACAAAACTTTGAAAAAAGTTAGTGTAAAGGTGGGCATGGCCGCCCACCCTCACTTCACATCAACATTTCTTCAGTTTTAGAGAGAGAGAGCAGGGGAAAACTCTCGGCTTGTAGAAGAAGAAGAAGAAGTGAACGAATTCAAGGTAAGAATTCAAGGTTTTTAAATGTTTATGACGGGTTTTATCCCGGTTGTATGCATATGTGCTTATGTGTTTGTGTATTTGCTCGGGTGTGTGTGTGTTGGTGTTGTTTTTATGTGTTTGAACTCATTGCAAGCGGGTTAGAAAGGAAGAAACACCCAAGTTGCATCAGGTGAGTTCTAGACCCTGGTTTTTACTTGTTTTAAACTATCTTTGGGGCTGAAAATGTATTAAAACGATTTTCAAAACTTATGTATGTTTACCCGTATGTAATGTGCATGATTGGATGTTGATTCTTGAATGCTTATAGGTTGTTCATGTTTAGAATAGCCAATTTAAGCTTAGAATAGATGGGTTGATGATTGGGTTTGAAAACATACGGGAAACATGTTGAACAGAAGGTCCATGCACCTAGATAAGGCTCATGCGCCTGAATTTTCCTTAGAAATGTTTAAGTACAGCCCATGCGCCTGAACAGTGGTCCATGAGCCTAGAAATGTTAGCCGGATGACTAAGTGTAGGGCCATGCGCCCCAATAGTGCCCATCCGCCCAAGTGGCTCATGCACGCGTCTGAATTATCCATGCATCTAAGTGTTCATATGCACAAATAGCGCCCATGCAGCTAAATAGTTCATGCGCCTAAAGTGATAAATGCTTAAGTGTTGGCTGATGCGCCTATATAGTGATGAAACGCCCGAACAGGGCTCATGTGCCCAAATAGTTCCCATGCGCCTAAGCACTTAGAAATTTTTACAAAATTTTCTAGGAGTCTGTGCTTTAGGGTTTTGACCAAGGTTGACTAAGGGCTTATTAATGATGATGTTTCATGCATGATATGATTACTTATGATTGTTCCTTATTATTGTTATTGCTATTATTATTATTACTTATAGTATGTGACTTTACGTGGTATGTTATTATCGTAACGTAAAGTATATCATAATAATAAAGTGAAGAGCAATAAAGAAAAGAAGAGAAACATTAATGAAAATGTTAACAAGTCTTGCAAGCTTACAGGAGGTGCACGACCATGTTGTCATTAGCTCAACTGTGCTGCGGGTTAGCTACCCTATTATGCACACAGGGCCGATCAATTTAGATTGGCAGGACCTTTGTAGCGTGTCCTGGGTGATTGGGTTGGCCTTGTACACAGTACACAGAACCCTTTCGAGGGATATAGTTAACCCTTTCGAGGGATACAGTTGACCCTTTCGAGGGATATAGATGGCCCATCACCCATTTTCCATCGCGCATATAGTTGAGGTATTGCTCACTGTCCATACAGAAAGTTAAACATAAAGATAAAAGTTTACAGAACAGACAAGGCATACTGTAAAAAGAATGAACAGTACTTGTTCATATAGCTAATGCGTGCTCGCATATGCAGTACAGAGTTGTATTTTATAGAAAAGAGTATTTTCTTATATAACATATAGAAAGTATTTTATTACTTTTAAAACTAGAACTCACTCAAAAACACTGAATTTTATACATTTTCAGTTGGTAGGTAATTATTGCTGAGGATGGCACGAGGGTGAAGCTACTCGGCAGGGAAAGACTGACATCCATTCGTATTCTGTGTTGCTGTTGTTTTGTAATGCGTTAAAACAATTCTTTTGTAAACAGATAATGATGATGTATTGCTTAACAACAGTGTTTTAAATAAAATGAATGGTTTTTGATAAATCATTTCCGCTGCTTAAAGTTTGTATAATTATAATGTGTAGTGTTTTAACTGTTGTGGTTGACCAACTGTGAGGTGCCCGGGAACAGGGCCTTACAAGTTGGTATTAGAGACAAAGTTTAAGAGAATTGGGTTAAACAAACTTTTAAAACCTAAACTTAAACTGAAAATGGGACAAATGGAGGGATGTCAGCCCGAGTAGCTACGTGCCATCAGGTATGTCTTTTCCTAATGCTAACTGGTATTATGTGTGCATGCTATTTGATTATGTGCTCTTAGTAGATTTAGATACTGATTAAGTCAGGATAGGAGATGCTTGGGGTATGAAGAATAAAGTAAGTGGCTAATCAAAACTAGCCACTGTAATTAGGGACTTACTATACTTGACATAAACTGAGTGTTACCTTGAATGACCGCGTTAGTGTTTGAATCTTATAGTGTGCTTTTAGAGGATGGCTGGCGGCAGATCTTCAAAAGCCTCTCGTAGTGGTGGTCACGATGCTGCTCCGCGACCCAAGAGAGGGAGACCCAGAGTCGAGAAAGTGGTTCATGAAGAACCAGAGACCCCTCATCTGGAGGGTGGCAACGAGAGCGCCAATCTGAGAGCCTCAGTAAAGGAGGCTTGTGGTGGAAGAAGTTCACCAGGTCATGCAGACAATTCTACCGTCTGTGGTGACCGAAGTGATCAAGACAGTAAGGGATGGGGAAAGAAAGGAGAGGAACAGGTCCTCGGGAGGACGAGAACAACTAGAGCCGGAAATGGTTCTCTCTGATGATGAGGAGGAAGAAAAAGAGCCTGCGCCGGAGGCGGCCCGAGGCTGTAACTATGGGGCGTTTATGAGATGCAAGCCCCCTACTTTCGATGGAAACGGCACTGCTGCATCTGCTCACCGATGGGTGAGGGAAATGGAGGCTATCCTTGATATCAGTGAATGCCGTGAAGATCAGAAGGTGAAATTCACTACCCACTCTTTTGTGGACTCGGCTTTGTGCTGGTGGGACAACATTGTCCAAGCTAAGGGTAGCAGGGCCATTGGGAGAATGAGGTGGCCTGAACTGAAGAAGTTAGTGATTGAGGAATTCTGTCCTCACAAAGAGATGGACAGGGTAGAAAGAGACTTTCTGCAGCTGGAGGCGGGAACGATGACACACCAGCAGTACACCACCAAATTTAATGAAATGGCGCGGCTGGTGCCCGATCAAGTGACACCACTGTCATGAAAGATTAAGAGACACATCCAGAGGCTGCTGGCAGATATCCGTAGGCATATGATCGCTGTTCGGCCGAGCACTTTTGTTGGACCAAAAGAACCAATGAGCCAAGATCAGAAAACCTCTAAGTCCCACATGGTATCACAACAACTGCTGAAAGCCTCATCAGTAGTTTGACAAGTGCTGAAGACTTCAACAGCTGAAGATCAAGTGCTGAAGACCTCAACAGCTGAAGAACTAAAGTGCTGAAGTACAACAGCTGAAGAACACAAGTGCTGAAGCTGAAAGACCAAAGTACTGAAGTACAACAGCTGAAGAGTTTACAAGTGCTGAAGATCAACAACTGATGTACAAAGTCTGAAGACAAAGACTGAAGACATCAGCTGATAATATCTACTGAAGTCATCAGCTGATGAAACACCTGAAGGTCAAAGTCTGAAGATCAAGTACTGAAGCCTCAGTAGTTTGTCACAACTGCCGAAGAGTATTTCTTCAGTAGTTGTGATATCAGTAGTTTTATATTTCTAGTTTCAGTAGTTTTATGTTTCAGTAGTTTTTGTAAAACGACTGAAGAGCTTGTTCTTCAGTCGTTGTAGTTTCAGTAGTTTTATATTTTGTACTTAACATGCTGATATGTTCTCAGTAGTTGTGAACATTTCAGTAGTTTGTTAAGAATTAGTTATTTTTGTATTAGATCTGCCAGTTGTCACTTTCCGTGATAACAGCAGTGATTGTTGCACTCTATATAAGGAGTGACAACTTATTGTAACGCGTGTGAATGAATGGAATGAACGATTGATTTGATTAGAAATATTCTACATCTATAAACATTCCTTGAAATCAGAAATATATATTCTCTCCTTATAACAGTATGCGCTCTTAATGCATACAAGTATCGATTGCTTGCTACAATTTGTCTAATTCCTGTTTGTATTCCGCTGCTATTGAATCCTAATACATCAAACTTGTGATCTCTGATCCTGTCAACTTTTAGGTCGGCGGTTGACTTGGCTGGCAGATTAAATGATGAGTGCGAGGTGGTGGTGGCTGAGTTGAATAAGAAGGATGGTGCTAGCCGGAACTAGAATGGCAAATGGTTGGACGTGGTAGAACTGCTCCAAACAAGAAAGTGGCTAAGGTGGGTGACCGACGTGTGGTCACATCTGGATCAGGGCTGAGGTGGTGTGACAAATATGGAAGAGAGCATACTGGTGAGTGCAGGATGGGGATGAATGTATGCTTCAGGTGTGGCCAGCCTGGCTACATCGCTAGAGACTGTAATAAGCCGAGGGCGGAGAGCTCAAAAGCAGAGAAGAAGAAGCCGGAGGAAGGAGGGCAGAGGGCGAGTGCTAGAGCTTACACTATGACCCGGAGGAAGACAAAGCTGATCCCGATGTTGTGTCAGGTATGTTTCTAGTAAACCAAACTTATGCCTCTGTATTGTTTGATTCTGGTGCTAGCAGGAGTTTTATTTCCACTACTTTCTGTGCTAAGTTGCCTGTTAGTAGTAGAAAGGTCAGTGCACCATTCGATGTAGAAACTGCTATAGGTAAGTCCACTAGAATTACTGATGTGATAGAGGACTGTGCCATAGAACTAGAAGGTCATAGGTTTGCTGCTAGGTTACACGTGATACCCCTAGGAGGATTTGACGTAGTACTAGGGATGGACTGGTTAGCGACCTATGAAGCAAACATCATGTGTCGCAAGAAGATGATCCGATTGACAGCACCTGGCGGGAATAAGGTGACAGTTTATGGTGATCGAGTCATGACGATCCCGAAAATGATTTTGATGGCGGTGGCGGGAAAGTGCATGAGGCGTGGATGTAGTGCCTACTTGGGCTATGTAAAGGATGTGGACGCGCCAACACCGCAACTATCTGATGTACCAGTTGTGTGTGACTTCCCGGACGTATTCCCGGAAGACCTACCTGGCGTGCCACTGGTTCATGAGATTGACCAATGCGCCAGCTGCCTTTATGGATTTGATGAATCGAGTTTGTCGGCCAATGTTAGATAAATCAGTGATTTTGTTTATTGATGATATCCTGATTTATTCAAAGAGCGAGAAGGAGCATGCCGATCACATTCGAGAGGTGTTAAAGACCTTAAGAAGGGATAAGTTGTATGCCAAATTCTCCAAGTGCGCATTTAGGTTACACAAAGTTCAATTCTTAGGTCATGTGATAAATCCCGAGGGGATTATGGTAGACCCTGCAAAGGTGGAGGCTGTGATGCAATGGAAGTCTCCAGGACGCCATCCGAGATTCGTAGTTTCTTAGGGTTGGCAGGGTATTATCGAAGGTTCATTCAAGACATTTCCAAGATCGCTTCTCCACTGACCAAGTTGACCCAAAAGGATGTAAAGTTTATATGGGGTCAAGCCCAAGAACAGGCGTTCGAGGAGTTAAAGGTGTGGTTGACTCAAACTCCTATCTTGTCATTACCCGAAGGAAGCGAGGATTTGGTGGTATATTCAGATGTTTCTTACTCGGGGTTGGGGTGTGTATTAATGCAGAGAGGGAAGGTTATAGCCTATGCATCCCGATAGTTGAAAGTTAATGAGGTCAACTACCCTACTCATGACTTGGAGCAAGCAGCCGTGGTGTTTGCACTAAAGATTTGGAGGCACTATCTGTACGGGATGAAGTGCACCATTTTCACTGACCACAAGAGCTTGAAGTACTTCTTTGAGCAAAAAGATCTGAACATGAGACAGAGGCGATAGTTGGAGCTTATAAAGGATTATGATTGCGAGATCCATTACCATCCAAGCAAAGCCAACGTGTTGGCTGATGATCTTAGCCGAAAGGAGAGGCCCGGGCCGATTCTGGTGAAAGCATATCAACTGATCATGACCTCTAATGTAATGAAGCAAGTCAAGGAGTTTCAAGGTGAGGCATTAAAACAAGATCATCTAAATTTTGAAAGAATGAGAGGTCTGGTTGGGGAATTGGGTGAAAACACACTTGGTGTTAAAACTCGATTTGGATGAGTGTGGGTTCCTCGTTTCAGGGATCTACGTGTGAGGATTTTGGAAGAAGCTCACAAGACTCGATACTCCATTCATCCTGGTGCCACAAAGATGTATCAAGATATGAAGAAAGATTATTGGTGGCCGGGTATGAAGCGTGACGTGGTAGAGTATGTGAGTAAGTGCCTTACTTGTTTGCAAGTGAAGGCTGAACATCAGAAGCCGTATGGGAAGATCCAACCTTTGGATATACCGGAATGGAAGTGGGAGCACATCACCATGGATTTCATTACGAAGCTACCACGTACTCCGAAGGGGTACGATGCCATATGGGTGATTGTTGACCGCTTGACGAAGAGTGCACACTTCCTACCGATCCGCGAGACATATTCATCCGAGAGGTTAGCTGACCTGTTCATCAAGGAGATTGTAACTGGTCATGGTGTGCCGGTGTCCATTGTGTCTGATCGTGACACCCGGTTTACCTCTGAATTCTGGAAGAAATTCCACGATGCTATGGGGACAAGGTTACATATTAGCACGGCTTATCATCCCTAAACTGATGGTCAGTCAGAAAGGATCATTCAGACACTGGAAGACATGCTTCGGGCATGTGTGATTGATTTTAGGGGAAGTTGGGATGACCACTTACCGTTAGCTAAATTCTCGTACAACAATAGATATCATGCCAGCATTGGTATGCCACCATACGAGATGCTATATGGTAGAAGATGTAGGATGCCCGTATGTTGGGGAGACATTGGGCAGAAGGAATTGGGGAGCATCGAGGTAATCGAGGCTACGGCTGAGAAGCTTGAGAATATTAAAGCCTTTATGAAGGCAGCTAAAGATAGGCAGAAGTCGTATGCCGATAGACGACGCAGACCGATCGAGTTCCAGGTGGATGATCGGGTTATGTTGAAGGTCTCACCTTGGAAGGGTATTATCTGATTCAGGAAGCAGGGCAAATTGAGCCCAAGATATATAGGCCCTTTCTGAATCATTGCTCGAGTAGGAGAGGTGGCCTACAGATTGGAGTTACCGGATGAGTTAAGTGGAATTCACCCGACATTCTATGTATCTCATCTGAGAAAGTGCTTAGATGATGAAGACATGATTGTTCCATTGGAGGACATTGAAGTAGATGAAAGGCTCAATTATGTGGAGCAACCAGTGGCAATCATCGATCATAAAGAGAAGAGGCTGTGAAATAAAGTGATTTCTCTTGTGCGTGTACAGTGGAAGTACAGGAAGGGATCCGAGTTTACATGGGAGACTGAGGAGGAGATGAGGCTGCATTATCCTCATCTGTTCGAGGAATAACAGGTTTCGGGGACGAAACCTATATAAGGGGGGTGGACTTGTAACACCCGGTTATTTAAAAAGACAAGAAATGAGATTAAAAAGAAAGAAAAGCAACAAAGTCCAAGTGGAGGGACTAAAAGTATCCAAAAGAACAAAACTTTGAAAAAATTTGGTGTAAAGGTGGGCATGGCCGCCCACCCTCACTTCACATCAACATTTCTTCGGTTTTAGAGAGAGAGAGCAGGGGAAAACTCTCGCCTTGTAGAAGAAGAAGAAGAAGTGAACGAATTGAAGGTAAGAATTCAAGGTTTTTAAATGTTTATGACGGGTTTTGTCCCAGTTGTATGCATATGTGCTTATGTGTTTGTGTATGTGCTCGAGTGTGTGTGTTTGGTGTTGTTTTTAGGTGTTTGAACTCATTGCAAGCGGGTTAGAAAGGAAGATATACCCAAGTTGCATCAGGTGAGTTCTAGACCCCGGTTTTTACTTGTTTTAAACTATCTTTGGGGCTGAAAATGTATTAAAACGATTTTCAAAACTTATGTATGTTTACCCGTATGTAATGTGCATGATTGGATGTTGATTCTTGAATGCTTATAGGTTGTTCATGTTTTGAATAGCCACATTAAGCTTAGAACAGATGGGTTTGATGATTGGGATTGAAAACATACGGGAAACATGTTGAACAGAAGGTCCATGCGCCTAGATAAGGCTCATGCGCCTGAATTTGCTTTAAAAATGTTTAAGTACAGCCCATGCGCCTGAACAGTGGTCCATGCGCCTAGAAATGTTAGCCGGACGACTAAGTGTACGGCCATGTGCCCCAATAGTGCCCATCTGCCCAAGTGGCTCATGCACCTAAGTGTCCATACGTCCGAATTATCCATGCATCTAAGTGTTCATACGCACAAATAGTGCCCATGTGCCTGAATAGTTCATGCGCCTAAAGTGATAAATGCTTAAGTGTTGGCTGATGCGCCTACATAGTGATGAAACGCCCGAACAGGGCTCATGCACCCAAATAGTTCCCATGCGCCTAAGCACTTAGAAATTTTTACAAAATTTTCTAGGAGTCTGTGCTTTAGGGTTTTGACCAAGGATGACTAAGCGCTTATTAATGATGATGTTTCATGCATGATATGATTACTTATGATTGTTCCTTATTATTGTTATTGCTATTATTATTATTACTTATAGTATGTGACTTTACGTGGTATGTTATTATCGTAACGTAAAGTATATCGTAATAATAAAGTGAAAGAGCAATAAAGAAAAGAAGAGGAAGATTAATGAAAATGTTAACAAGTCTTGCAAGCTTACTGGAGGTGCACGACCATGTTGTCTTTAGCTCAACTATGCTGCGGGTTAGCTACCCTATTATGCACATAGGACCGATCAATTGGAAGGACCTTTGTAGCGTGTCCTGGGTGATTGGGTTGGCCTTGTACACAGTACACAGAACCCTTTCGAGGGATATAGTTAACCCTTTTGAGGGATACAGTTGACCCTTTCAAGGGATACAGTTGACCCTTTCGAGGGATATAGATGGCCCATCACCCGTTTTCCATCGCGCATATAGTTGGGGTATTGCTCACTGGTCCATACAGAAAGTGAAATATAAAGATAAAAGTTTACAGAACAGAAAGGCATACAGTAAAGAGAACGAACAGTACTTGTTCATATAGTTAATGCGTGCTCGCATATACAGTACAGAGTTGTATTTTACAGAAAAGAGTATTTTCTTATACAACATATAGAAAATATTTTATTTTTTAAAACTAGAACTCACTCAGCAATGTTGACTTTTATACATTTTCAGTTAGCAGGTATTTGTTGCTGAGGATGGCACGAGGGTGAAGCTACTCGGCAGGAAAAGACTGACATCCATTCGTATTCAGTGTTGCTGTTGTTTTGTAATGCGTTAAAACAATTCTTTTGTAAACAGATAATGATGATGTATTGCTTAACAACAGTGTTTTAAATGAAATGAATGGTTTTTGATACATCATTTCCGCTACTTAAAGTTTGTATAATTATAATGTGTAGTGTTTTAACTGCTGTGGTTGACCAACTGTGAGGTGCCCGGGAACGGGGCCTTACAGATGACTTTACAAGATTCACTTAGGTTTTCTTCCTTAGAACTAAAGATGACATTCCTAAGATTTTGAAGAATTTCATCTTAAAGATTGAAAATCAATCTGATCACAAGGTCAAGATCATAAGATGTGATCAAGGAACTGAATTTAAGAACCAAATCCTTGATATATTTTGTGATGAAAAGGGTATTACAAGACAATACAGTGCTCCCAGGACTCCTTAGCAGAATGGTGTTACTGAGAGGAGAAACAGGACACTGATTGAAGCTGCAAGAACCATGTTGTCTGACTCTAAGCTGCCCATCACCTTCTGGGCAGAGGCAATCAACACTACCTGCTATGTGCAGAATAGAGTTTTAGTGCTAAAAACTCATGGCAAGACTCCTTATGAACTTTGGCACAAGAAGAAACCTTTCATTGGTTTTCTCAGGTCATTTGGTTGTCCTTGCACCATCCTGGATACCAAAGATTAAATTGCCAAGTTTGCTAAGAAATCAGATGATGGACACTTTATTAGATACTCTTCTCATGCTAAGGCTTATAGAGTATACAATCTTAAAACTAGAGTTGTTGAGGAGTCAGCCAATGTGACTTTCAATGAACACACACCTTGTGTTGCTGGTTCTGGTCCGGATTGGTTATTTAATCTTGACTTAGTTACCAACTGTTTTAACAAATCTTGTGAGAATGTTTCAGGATCTGTAGAAAATTTAAATACAGGTGATCCTGATCCAAGATTTGAGCTAAGAAGACCTTCAATTCATACATCTTCAGCTCCAGTTGGAACTACTTCTGCTAATGAGGTTTCTATCACCACTACAATGAAAAACTCAGCTGATACATCTGGGGTGCCTTCAAATTCCAGCTCAGAGGCTCCACAACCAGATAAGAACATCTCAATTGTGGAAGACAACAATGGTGGTGGTGATAGTGACCAAGAATTTCTTGGTGCCACTAACCATACCATAGATGAAAACATCAATGATGTCACACACTGCTTGGGTCAAGTTGTGGTGGGAGAAACATCCATGCCAGATCTAAATTTCTCTAATTTAGATCTTTCTCAGCAACTTGTTATGATCCCTTAGCTCAGGATCCACAAGTCTCACCCTACCACAAACATCATTGGAAATGTTGTCTCAGGGGTAAGAATAAGAGGACAAACCCATGAAGCAAATGTTTGTCTTCACTCTTGCTTCTTATCCCAGATAGAGCCAAAGAAAGTTGATGAGGCTCTAAAGGATGGAAGTTGGGTTGAAGCTATGCAACAAGAGCTGCTTCAATTCAAAAGACAGAAAGTTTGGAACCTTTGTCCTCTTCCTTCTGGGAGGACTACCATTGGAACCAAATGGGTGTTTAGGAACAAGAAAGATGATAGAGGCATCATCATCAAGAACAAGACTAGACTAGTTGTTCAAGGATACACACAAGAAGAAGGGATTGATTACACTGATGTCTTTGCTCTAGTAGCAAGATTAGAAGCTGTTAGGATATTCCTGGCATTTGCTGCATCCAAGAACTTCAAGGTCTTTCAGTTTGATGTGAAGTGTGCTTTTTTGTATGGAGTGATTGATGAAGAAGTATATGTCAAGCAGCCACCTGGTTTTGTAGACCCTGATCATCCTGATTATGTCTGCAAGCTTGACAAAGCTCTCTATGGGCTGCATCAAGCACCCAGGAAATGGTATGAGACACTGTCTGAGTATCTTTGTAAACATGGATACAGGAGAGGTACTATAGATGGAACTCTCTTCATCAAAGGACAGGGAAATGATATATTGCTAGTTCAAGTGTATGTGGATGACAACATCTTTAATTCAACTAATCCAAAGCTCTACAAAGACTTTGAGAAGCTGATGAAAGACATATTTGAAATGAGTGCCATGGGGGAACTCAATTTCTTTCTGGGAATTCAAGTGAAGCAAGTTGAAGATGGCATCTTCATAAGTCAGTCAAAATATGTTTAGGACATACTCAAGAGGTTCAACATGACTGATTGTAAGATTGCTAAGACACCCATAGTTAGAAACCACTCCTTTGGACCTGATCTTGAGGGGGAGTATGTAGATGAGCACTTATACAGGGCTATGATTGGGTCTCTTATGTATCTTACTGCTAGCAGGCCTGATATTATGTTTGCTACATGTATTTGTGCAAGATATCAAGCCAACCCTAAGATGTCTCACCTCATCACTGTCAAGAGGATTCTAAGATACCTCAAGGGTGCTTCAACACTTGGTTTATGGTACCCTAAGAATCCTGACTTTAATCTATATGCTTATACAGATAGTGATTATGGTGGTTGCAACATGACTACAAAGTCTACATCTAGGGGGTGTCCGTTCCTTAGTGGAAGGGTTGTCTCATGGCAATGCAAGAAACAATCTTGTGTCTCTACATCAACTCCTGAAGCTGAATACATTGTTGTTGCAAGCTGCTGTGCTCAAGTGCTTTGGATTCAGAATCAGATGCTGGACTATGAGTTAAACTTCAAGGAAACTCTCATTCACATAGACAACAATAGTGCTATCTCAATCACAAAGAACCCTGTGCAACACTCAAGGACAAAGCACATCAATATCAGGTATCATTTAATAAGAGTTAACTATGAAAAGGGATTAATTAAACTAGTCAAAGTTCACGCAAATGAACAATATGTTGATCTGTTTACAAAGGCTTTTGATGAACAGAGATTTAAATATCTAATACCAGCTATTGGGATGATAAACTTTGAGTAGGTTTTTCTTAAAACTAACTCTTATTATTTCTTAAAATATGTGTGTCCTAAGTTGTCTAGCTCATCACTTTATACGCTCATGTTTTCTTTGGATGAAAAATTTCTTTTTGAAGAATTTCCTTAGATTTTTGAAAATTTCTGATACTTCGGAAGTTATGCTTTTAACATCGGAAGCAAATCATGCCTTCAAAATAAATAACTGTCTAAAAATTTTACCTTCGGAAGAGTTCTCAGATCTATCTTCCGAAGCTTAAATACTTGTCTCAGACACTTACTTATTTTCAAGGACCATTTTCTTCTGAAGCAAAATTAACTCTCGGAAGCTTTGTAATTATATACAAAGAAATCAAGTTTTAATTTCTCTTCCGATGCAAGATTTTCAAAACTCTCAGGAAATCTTCCGAAGTCATTTTAGCTTCGGAAGCCTTTTAATTAAAACTTCCGAAGATAATTAACTTTCAGAAGCTTTTTGACTTCCAAGAAAACTACTTTTTGAGCAAAAGTAAACTACTTTTTCAGAAAGGGAAGGTCTCATTCCAGTGGAGATTCTTGCTCCATGTGGTCATTCACAGCTTATCAAACAAGCATGGTGGATGGGACCAGATTCTTGAGGATCTCTCCTTCATAATCCATGGAATGGTTCAAGGGGTCAAGTTTAGGTATTCTTAGTTTTTTTATACCATTTACTTGCTAATTTAGAATCCTTAGAATATTACATGTTTTCTAGATATGTCCAGTACATTCTTAACTGTGAACTGGGCTCACAGTTGAGGGAAACAGGTAACATTCTTAAATTGGGACAGATGAAGCCCGGCATCTTTAAAATACTAAGAAAACCCATTGTTGGTTTCTCTGGGGTAGAAACAGCCCTAGTCCCAAAAATGTTAGAGCTCATTGCCCAAGGTGACAACCTAGCAGCACAAGCTAGTGTTGAGCCCACACCTACTACCTCCCAACCACCCATACAGCCTAAAATCACTCTCACTTACCAAAGAAAGTCTAAACGAACCCCTGCTTAGACTATTCAGTCTGTGGAGGCCCCCATATACTCACCCATACAGGAAGAAGTGGACACTAGAGCTCCCACTTCTCCTGAGGAGCAGACCACTCCCATCTCTCCAAGAATCAGTGTTGAGGTTCCTCATGCTCAGCCTGATGAGCTCATTAGCCTAACTACCTTAAGCCATCACTCTGAGTCTCAACACTCAAGTGATCAACCTTCAGGGGACAGTTACCATCCCCAGCCTATAGATCTCAACCAACCAATTCCCAACCTTGATTTCTATACTGATGAAGATCTAGGTTTTAGTGAGTATAATGAGTCTCTCTTCTTTACCCCTACTCAAAGAGAGATGAATGCTCCTAAGTCTCCTATATCTATCCCACATCAGTCACCTACAACTGAGGTGGACACTTCTGAACCTATTCAGGATGTCCATATGGAAGAGGCTCTCACTTCTGAAAGTGATTACATCATTAAGACCTCAACCATGGCAACTCAGCCCACTGACATCTCAACTGAGATTGTCAGTGAGCAGAGGAAAACCAGCAGCCAAGAACCTGAAGCTGGTGGTGAGAGAGAAGACTTTGGTCCAATCATCTCATACCCCAATGATTCTTCTGATGAAGATGAGGGGAATCTAAGACTAAAGGTGCACAAACTCACTAAAACATGCACCTATTTAGTCTCAAAAGTCAGTCACCTTGAATCTCAGGTGATACCTTACACAACAGGATCAATGATCACCAATTTGAGATTTCATATCTTAAGAAAAAACTGGCTGGGAGACTCTTAAGAAGAGCTCAACCAGGAACACAAGAACCCATGGATGTGATTGACCTATCTTCCAGTTTACCTATGCAAGTGAGTGATGCTACCAAAAAGGGGGAGAAAGTCATTACAGCCACAGAACCTGGGAGTTCTTCAGAGAATATGGACATTGAGGACTCACCATCTTCATTTGCAATTGTGCATTCTCAACAACCTCCTCAAATTCACATTGATGTGGACTACACAAACTCCTTCATACGGAGTTTGTTTGAGGATGGGATACCAAGGGCTATGTCATCTTCACCATCTTCCAATCACATCATTGGGTGGAGGTATGACAACATCAAGAAAGCCCTAATCATCATAACAGTTCAAGGACAATAAGAAGTCTTCAATTTTCAGACTTTGAACTACTATCAAGGTCTGGATTTAGTCAACATGCCACTTGTCAACCCAAGCAAATCAAGACAAGCTAACAGATTGGCTCAAAGAATCCAAGACAGGATCAGTGCAGAGTTTAGCTTAAGAAGGAGACTTAGGCAATCAGGCAATGCCATCGGTCAACTGAATGTTGAGGAAGACCCTAAGATTAGTTTCATAGGGGAAACCTTGATTGAAGGCCCAATGGCAGAACCTGAGACCCCTGTCTCATCATCATCAACTGCTGCAGAGATCCACACTCCTATTGAGACACCTGCTGGTGAAGGTGCTTCTCAACCTCTCTCTGGCCAGAGCTCAAAAGCTGCATCAAGCAATGAAGGCCAAAGCTCTCTCCACCCTAAGTCACAAAAGTCTGTGAGTGACAAAGGGAAAAGAAAGATGACATCTGAGGACATTGAGAAGGAGGAGAGAGAGAGGAAAACGAGATTGAGGGGAGAAAGTTCCTCTGCTGAGTCTTCAAGACTCATAGAGTCTGCTATCATGGCTGCCCCCAGACCAGATACTCAGAATGATGAGTTAAGGGCAATCAGGATAAATTATCTACAAACAAGGAACTATGACATAGACAGTGTCATCTCTCTCCCCTTAGATGAGTTGAATGAACTGGTTGACCTGGAAAGGTCAAAGGAGAAGAAGGAGGCAGAAGATGCAGAGCTTCTAGTACAAGTCAAAGAAGAGAGAAGAAGAAAAAGACTATACAAGAATATGCCTACCCTCTCCCCAGTTCAGGAAAGTCCTGCATAAGAATATGTGGTTCAACAAGAACCTCAGGTAGACAAAGAAGAAGAAAGGATCAAGATGATCAACTACCTGAGTGCCACAGGCTTCTATCAAGCAGATGCACTCCTTCCCTTGTCCAATGACTATGTTGAGTTTGAGTACTTAAAACAGCTTGAACTTAAGATAGTCAAGGACAGAAAGGCAACTAAAAAGAAGCTAAGAGAAGAAGCTGCAAAATCAAGAGCTATCATCCAAAAGAGCATGAAGAAGTCTGCTAATAGGCAGAGGATGATGAGCTTCTTGAAGCTATATGGATTCTCCAGAAGGAGACTTGGCCCCATGTCTCTATCCACTATGGATGAGCATATTAGGGTGATCAAGCAGAAGATCAAAAGTGGAGAGCTCATTGACTTACACTCCACTCCAAGTCAAGCCCCACCTGAAGTGGAGGTTAAGGTTGAACAACCAGAGACAACACAACCTGGACCTCCTGGTGAAACTCACCAAGCTTCATCTTCTGATTCATAACAGGGTCAACCTCCATCTCCTTCTGAGCCTGAGAGAGAGAAAATCCCAACTGAGAAAGACAGTGAATATCAATATGGTACTGCAGGCCAGTCTTCTCAGTTAAAACCTGTAAAGAGAAAGAAAGAGGATGGCTTCTAAACCAAAGAAGAAAAAGACTGCACCCTCTTCTAAACCCCAAGATAAGTCAGAACATCTTGAGGTTGTGCAGCCAGAGGATGCTATATCAACTCCAATTCAAACAGCTCCTCTAGCATCAGGAAGACCCATCTTGTCTTGGACATACACCACAAATCCAGAACGATGGCATGTCATTAGAGATCAAGGCACTGAAGACATTTACACATGGCAAGATATGTTTCAGTTTCCTCTGCATGACCTCTTTGATATGAGAAGACATTTTGATAGTCTAAAGGATCCTCATCATCTTATGAAGAAAGGATTGTTGATCATCCTAATGAGGACTGTTGATATCTGAAGTCTACTAAGTGTTTTGGTAGCATCAGCCTAGGGGAAGTTTCTAGAGATTAATGAAAAGGCTGATGCAACCTAAACATTCAAAATCTGTCTTGCATGCTGCAGAAGTGCATTGAATAAGAATGCTTAGGAAGTTTCACACATGCAACAGAAAATACTCTAAGTGTGAAATCTTTCGAAGCCAAGACCAATATCTTTCGAAGCCAAACATGAAGTCTTCCGAAGCCTCAGAGACAAAGTCTTCTCAAGCTTCAACTCATGAAGACAGATTTCTTTCGAAGACTTTTAACACATGCTTTATCTGATGTATTTTTTCATAAAGCTGGACACCTTTCCGTTGCACCTCTGTAAGGTCACCAACTTACATGAGTTGGTAAAAAGGTCCATGCTTTTGGTAACTGTACATTGAGGTCTTGAGTCTGTAACTTTCTACTTCATGTAGTTTATCCTTTTTGTAATAGATAAGGATGTGAGCTATGGCATGTCATAGTCAGTAGTCAAAAGGCAATATGCCTTTTGACTCAATTGATTTTGTTTTGTGTCTAGTCAATTGTATCCAGCTGGCTTTCAAAGTATAGCCGGTTGTAGGATGTAGTATAAATATCTCATGTTCTTGTATCTTTCCATTATGCTTTGTAACACTTGTAATAGAACATAGAGAAAGCAATATACTGCATTCTTGAAAACTAAACACCTGTGTTCTGTCTCTTACATTACTTTTGTTCTTAGTATCTTATTGTGGTTAATCCAGTCTTACTGTTTGATTAAGTTCTAGTTAATCTTCTCTTTGTGTTGTTATGTTGTAACTGACCCCTTCGCTGGTCCTGCATTTGTGTTGTTATGTTGTAACTGACCCCTTCGCTGGTCCTGCACAAGTCGAAAGTGTGTTTGGTATATTTATAAAGTATAGGTAAGAAGTGTAAATATAGTTTAGCAAGATGGAAATGAGCAAGTTGTAAAGTATGGTGTTACAATTGAAAATATGAAGAATTTTACAAGAAACATGATTCAAGGTTGATAGATAATCACAAGAATCATTAAATTTTAGTTTTTTATTGTTTAAAACATGTTTATATTGATTATTTTAAATAATAATCTTTAATTTACATTATATTTATAAAATATTGAAAAGTCACAAAATTTATGGTTTGACAGCTTTGGATATATTCGCGCGCTTAACTTGCACGAACTATTTGAAAGGTCAAATTGATGAGTTAGAAGACTCTCTTTATATTGTTATAAATATAAGACTTTGAATTTAAATTTTGAGAAAAAGAATCATTAAAAAATTATCACACCCCGACTGACGGCGGAATCATCGGGGCCGACGAATGGGAGACGATTGTTCATAGCACATGGACTACTAAGTTATAATAATATTAAATATTATTATTTTTTTGAACATTACAAGACAATTAAATAAATACAATACAAACAAGATTTAAACAACAACATAAGACTTTCAATTACTCTAGGTCCAAGTCCTATATGAGCACAAGAAGATCTTTAAGTAGTAAACCTGAAACTTGTTAAAAATAAAGGGACAACTATAAAGTTGGTGAGTTCCCATGGTTTAAACACACGCATACATACATACATACATACATACATACATACATACATACATACATACATACATACATATATATATATATATATATATTATATATATGTAAAAAGAATTACAAGTAGTAATTCATGTCCATGGTTACGAGTTAGCAAGCTTATAAAATACATACAGTTACAACCAAACCTCGACTTAATTACAAGTATATAAGATTGGCTAAGTGTACTTGGTTCCCATGATGAACAAGCACACGTCATCAGGAGTGGAGGTGTACAAACCGGTTTGGGGGCCCAAACCGGTTCGGGTCCCAAACCGAAACCGGTTTGGCCCTAAACCAGTTCGGGTTCAAACCGGTTTCAATCAATAAAAACCCAAACCTATCAAACCGGTTTGGTTCGGTTTGGAACCGGTTCGGGCCCAAACCGGTTCGGCCCAACCCGGTTTTTTTTTTTGAAAATTTGGATTTTTGTTATATTCAAACAAAATTTTAAACTTTTAATTAAAACATAAACATTTATAACATTTTATATAATTTATATAATTTAAAACAATTATATAATTTAAAACAATTTATATAATTTAAAACAATTTATAACATTTTATAACATATATAAAACAATTTATATTATTTAAACAATTTATAACAATTATAAACATTTAAAAATTTTAAACAATTTAAACATTTAAACAATTTAAAACATTTATAAACATATATATATATATATACTATTTATTAACATTTATAAACAATTTAAGCATTTTAACAACTTATAACATTTATAAACAATTTATAACATTTATAAACAATTTAAACATTTTAACAATTTATAACATTTAAAACATTTAAATAATTTAAACATTTAAAACTAAACATTTAACATAATCGTTTCTTCGTTCGTATTATACTTGTACGTTTATTCCTCGCCACCAGAACCGGAACTGTTACGAAGGTAGTCATCATATGCCGCTTCATCATCAGTCATTGTTGGTGTCAATCCGCTCTCTACCTCGTCCTCGTATAATTCTGCTTCGCTTCCAGTTCTCCTTCAAGCGATCGTTTGTCTTGTACTCTTTTCGCGGCATCCAAATAATCTTTCAAGCAAATTGACATTTCAACTGCTTGTTGAGTGAGTCGAGTTCATCTTATTGATATAACCCTGCCACTAACAGAAAAAGCAGATTCCGAAGCTACCGTAGAAGCTTGGACGGTTAGTAAATCTCGGGCCATGGTGGATAGGATGGGAAATTGATCTTCCTTACCTTTCCACCAAGCCAACAAGTCAAAATTTTTAAATTCATGTGGAGTCATGGTCGATAAAAAGTTTGTAAGACCATACCTCTCGAGTTCACTACTCGGAGTATTATCACGTTGACGTTTATTACATTCATCCCTTAAGTATTATATAAATCAAACATTGGATCATTCGAACATTCGGCATTTGCCGCATGCCTTAAAGCATCATGGATTTGTGATGTTTCCCCGTATTTTAATAAATAAACATCATACATTTGTTGTAATTGTTTATTGAAAGTAGCTTTTAAAGTTTTACTATACATTGGTTTACCAACTTCTAAATCCAAATTAAAAGTAATTTTATCAAGTAAAGTTTCAACCCCCGACAAATTTAAACAAGGGTTTAAAGCAGCGGCACATGTAATAACGGGAGGCATTTCTTCAAAATACTTTTTAAGTTTTTCTTTCATTGGGGGTATCATATCGGAATAAGGGTCTACCCCTACACGACAATTCATTTAATTTTGAAGTCATTAAATAAATTTGGTGAAGTACCAACGGACTCGTTGGGTAATAAACTCCAGAAAGACATGTAGTTGCATTTTTAAAAACTTGAAGCATTTTTGTAACTTCTTCGATGATGGCCCAACCCGATTGATGGTAAGAATTTGCCTTTCCCCGACTTACCAAACTATTATGGAAGGCTATTAAACTTTCTTTTTGTTCAATAGCCTTTTCAAACATGTTATATGTGGAATTCCATCGTGTTGGTACGTCCCAATTCGGACCTAAACATTTAGTATTTGCATCTTTACAAAACTTGCGATATTTAGTATATCTTTGGTTGTTACTAAAAATATCACGTAACATTCTTTTAAAACAATCTTTAACTATTTCAATCGTTTTTAAACCGTCTTGAACTGCTAAGTTTATGATGTGTGCAACACATCGACTGTGAAAAAACACACCCTCACATATTGGTTTATATTTTAATTTCAAATGATCTATCGCAAGAGTGTTGTTTGACGCATTATCAGAAGATATAGAAAATATTTTATTTTCTAATTTATACGTTTGAATAACTTTATCAATAAGATAAAAAAATGTTTTGGCCAGTGTGAGGATAATCAAACAATTCAAACGCAATCGTACGTTTCATCATTTGCCACGAATCGGGTTCAACCCAATGGGCGGTGACACAAATGTACGAGTCCGGTGAACCGTGAGGTGTCGACCAAACATCACTAATTAAGTTAACACCGGTTTGTAAATTTTCAAAATAATATATTAATTCATTTTTAGCTTTTTTCCACATTTTTAAACAATCTCTTCGAAGAGTAGCACGACTTCCATTGGTGTAACGTGGTTAAAGAGTTCGTTGAATGAGTTGAGTCAAATGTTCGTTGTCGAAATGTTTGAATGGCAAGCTTTCTTGAATTACAAATTGCGCCATTTGCTCCCGAACCGCATCAATGTTATAAGCTCAAATATTTCCTTCGTTTGTCATCGAAGCTTGGCCTTGAGGAAGTTCACCTTTTAACGCTTTACAATATTTGAAAGGATCGAGATCTAGTTTGATCAGTTAGATTGATATTTGCAGCGGAATAGCACACGAATTAGACTAAATTATAGCAAGAGTAATATGAATATTCAATCAAATAGTAACGGTTATAGAGAGAGAGTTTTCTGCAAAAAGAATGTTTTCATTCACGCACAAGCTTTCCGTACAAGGAAATTAGGTCAACATTCCTTTTATAAGGAATGTGACATCAGCTGACGTCACTTGATAGTGACATCTAACTGATTTATACAAACAACTGAAAGTAAACGAAACTACTGAAGATGTCCACAACAACTGAGGACACCTTCACAAAAAGCTAAGTATAAGCTAACATTACAACTACTGAAGTTATAACATCTGAAGTATAAGAACTTCAGATGTTTTACATAATATAAAACTACTGATTACAAACTACTGAAATGTAAACCATCACAACTACTGAAGAGAACTACTTCAGCTGTTGTGACAACTTCTGAGAACTTGGTCTTTAGACTTTGTCTTCAGCAGTTGTCTTCAGACTTTGTCTTCAGCTGTTGTCTTCAGACTTTGTCTTCAGCTGTTGTCTTCAGACTTTATCTTCAGACTTTGTCTTCAGCTGTTGTCTTCAGACTTTGTCTTCAGCTATTGTCTTCAGACTTTGTCTTCGGACTTTGTCTTCGGACTTTGTCTTCGTACTTGTCTTCGGACTTTGTCTTCGGACTTTGTCTTCGGACTTTGTCTTCGGACTTGTCTTCGGACTTTGTCTTCGGACTTTGTCTTCGGACTTTGTCTTCGGACTTTGTCTTCGGACTTTGTCTTCGGACTTTGTCTTCGGACTTTGTCTTCGGACTTGTCTTCGGACTTTGTCTTCGACTTTGTCTTCGGACTTTGTCTTCGGACTTTGTCTTCAGCTGTTGTAGACCACTTCAGTTGTTTTGATGTCTGTGGGACTTAAAGGTTTTTCTGATCTGGCTCATTGGTTCTTTTGGTCCAACAATATTTATTTGCAATATGGTTTTTCAACGTTGTGTTTGCATCTTTTTTGAAAAACTTATGACAAAACTTGAAACGAGCCTTGTTTGGACCGCTAGCCATTTGACATAAATCATAATTGCACCATACTTCGGGGTTCCTATTCATAGGAAGGATTGCTATCACCATGTTGCTCGAAGACGCTTCACCACCAACGGATGATTGAGCACTTGTTGAAGCCATTTCAGAGATTTTTGTGAGAGCGTTTTTTAGAGCGTTTAAAACAAAAGTATTTGTGGAGAGCATTTTTAAGATTTTTGAGAGTAGAGAGTGTTATAAGTTGTTGTGATTCAACCAAAACATCACATACATATATATACTAACCTAGTGGGGGTATAATGATAAAACACTTCAAAAAAACGATCAAAAAAGGGTTTAAACGGCTATATAGTCGTTAGGCAACGGTCACCGGTTGGAGACCGGTTTGGAGACCGGTTTGGAGACCGGTTTGGAGACCGGTTTGGAGACCGGTTGGAGACCGGTTGGAGACCGTTTGGAGACCGGTTTGGAGACCGGTTTGGAGACCGTTTGGAGACCGGTTTGGAGACCGGTTTGGAGACCGGTTTGGAGACCGGTTTGGAGACCGGTTTGGAGACCGGTTTGGAGACCGGTTTGGAGACCGGTTTGGAGACCGGTTTGGAGACCGGTTTGGAGACCGGTTTGGAGACGGGTTTGGAGACCGGTTTGGAGACGGGTTTGGAGACGGGTTTGGAGACGGGTTGGAGACCGGTTTGGAGACCGGTTTGGAGACCGTTTGGAGACCGGTTTGGAGACCGGTTACCTGTTTGGAGACCGGTTTGAAAACCGGTTTGGAAATCGGTTTGGAACCGGGTTGTAATCGGTTTGAAAACCGGTCGGTTTGAAACCAGTTTGAAACTTAGAAAGGTAAAACTGCTTAAGAACTGGCGGTTCGGGGCCGGTTTGAAACCGGTTTGGGCCAAACCCGTTTGGGCCTCAAACCGGTTCCGGTTTTTTTGGCCGAACCGGTTTATTTGAACACCTCTAATCAGGAGTCGGCAATACATCGACTTTAGCACCAAATAGGCTTGTCAGGCCCAAAGATCTAAGACGTCGCCAAACTAGCAATAGTTAATGATTGTAAACAAATACGTATCTCATATAAGACTTATAATAACACAAATAACCATGACAAAAAGGTAAAGATGCATTGCATGTGCATTTACAAGTATCAAAATGTTTACAAGCGTAAGTTTATAAGGTTAATATGTTTCACCCCAAAAGGTGTGAAATAAAGTAAAAAGGGGCAAAGAAACTCACATGATACATAAGATGATGATAAGAATTTAAACGATGCTCCAATGATTTATGTGACAAGTCACCTACATGTATTGATTCCAATATGAGGTTCAATAATAAGATTTTGACATGAAATAGGGTTTCAAGTAGAATCTGAGGTTTTGATA
Source organism: Flaveria trinervia (assembly GCA_025506515.1). Lineage (NCBI taxonomy): Eukaryota > Viridiplantae > Streptophyta > Magnoliopsida > Asterales > Asteraceae > Flaveria > Flaveria trinervia. The sequence goes on along the minus strand of CM046457.1, from coordinate 2,949,663 downwards.
ATTAAGTTTAAATCAAATAATATAACCAGCTATATTTTGATTCCATAAAGATGGAATAAGTCAATTAATAATTATGACTTAAAATGATATGAATCGTTCGTGAAATTGAATATCACTTAAATATTATAATAATGGATTAAGAAATAGTTGAGTATAAAATAAATAATTAATCTAAAAACTATTTAAAAGTATTTAAATTTGATCTATGATGTTTTTTTAACATTTGAGTGCTTATTATAAAGGTTTCATAATATTAAAACCTTTCAAAAAAACAAGAATTAAGATTTTATATAATTTAGAAGTTTTAAGATTTAAATAAAGATTTTAAAATAGTTTTTATAAATATTTAAACTTGTAAAAAATATATATTTTTATAAATTTAAATCTCAAAGTTTTTATATTATTAAACTACTTGTTTTAAAATAATAGATTATACTGTTACAATTTTTTAGAAATTAAATGAATAATTTCTAAATCAAATTTAAGTATGAAAATGATTTTTATTTTAATTTAATACAATAATAGTAATTGTTGTGATCAAATAAAAAAAGGTTTAAAAAACAGATTTGAGGGTGCCCGGGTTCGAACCCGGGTACCTTCTGCATATGAATATGGTGTTAACCGGTGGGCCAAAGGCCAATTCCTGTTTTAGAATGCGAATTAATTATTAAGAATCATTCTTCAAATAAACCCCCAAACCAACATGAATCCTAGATTAATCTTGATCAAAATTGACCGCCAATTCGTTAATAATAGATGCAATACATTTAAGGCTATTGTTTAACACATCAAAACGATTGTAAAGGTAGGATCAATTTCCTTTTGGGGATCGAAATGATGAAAAATGATAAGAAGTCTATGCCACGACCAAGAAGAAGTAATTTAGATGCAAATAACGATGGTAATCAAATTCCTTTCGTATGAAGCTTCAAAGAGTGATTATGATACAAATCCCTCAATCAATTGCATGTTTAAAGACCTCAGAATGGGCTTTCCCATGAGTTGCAGGACAAAAATGAAAGTGGTAACCGAAATTGGTGTTGGTGATTAATTCGAATGAAATTGGGGTTAAAGGTTTATTTAAGGAATCGATTAGAACATTTCCCCCTTATTATGTAGTTCCGATTCAACTGTTTCATGTCGATCGTGTTCTCAATTTTGGTTCGAGTGCTTCGGTTAAATTTGTGATCATTAACATGATTTAATCGTAATGAGTGGTACGTTAGATTCATAATTTATCTCAGAAGTGTTTCAGGTTTCATAATTCACTCTTTTGATTAAGATTCTAGTTGTAACGAACTTGATTCGAATAAAAGTACCGGTTTTAGATTTAAACAATCTTAATAGTCATGATAATCGAATAAATGCACGGTTATGGGTTCGAATAAGGTTCACAAACGGTTTGCAGCGGTTAAATTGGGTTCTAAACGATAGATTTGAGGGTTTGTCACTCACCGGAACTTGCCGGATATTGACCGGAGGTGGTCGATAGTGGGAAAGGGAGGGCGATGGTGGGGAGGTGTTTTAATCTCTATTTACACTTTTGGTCCCTGTAGTTTAATAGGTTATCATCTTATGTAAAAACTTGTTAATTAAGTTTCAAAAATGACATGTAAGCCCCTTAACTATTAAAAACCTCATTTAGTTATTTAATAACAAATAATTTATATAACTTATACATTTTTAATTTTAAATGAATCTTTTAAGTAACATCTTGTAATTCAATTAAATGTTTTAATGGTTAACACTTATAATTAACATTTGAAATTTATAAAATAGTAATTTTTTATGAAGTATAACTATTATTACAAATTGATGTAAGGATTAACTACTTGAAATTGTTAGTAACACAATTCATAATAATGATTATGTAAAAAAATTTATGGTGTTTGATCATCTAAAATACTTAAATAATGAACTTTTCGAGAAGGTTTAAAATGATTTCAGGTTTATAATTGGAAAAATAGTGGATGTTACAGTTTTCTATACTTTAAAAAAATTAGTCTCGAAATTTGATCACAATGGAACTCTTTGGAGAGTTTAAATTTAGTGAGTTTAATTAAGATGTCTTCCTAAGCTTAAGTTTGTTAAAAGTTCATAATTCATGATTTCATGTGCTTCTTGGCAAAGGGTACATGATCATTAATTTAGAATTTTTAATGAATAATCTTTTGTATTTCAAACGGTTCAAGATGATTAGGAACGTTTTGTCACGAATATATCAACAAGTTTCAGACCGATACGAAACTCGGCTTAACGAATATGAGAAACAAGTTCAAGATGCTTTGGGTAGGATACAGAATTCATAAGAGCTTCTCAAGCAAATTACTTTAACAAGGTTTTTAGATGATCGATTTTTGTTTACTTGTGACATTAAGGTTTCAAAGTGATATTAGTGTAACGTTGATATGAGGATTGTTTTTGTTAAGATTAAAGATTCAATTCAAAATGAGGGTATCATTGTAATGTGTTTCAGTATTAGTGCGGTTTTGAGGGGAAAACGTTTAGAAAGATTTTTAAGAGTCATTAAGAGAATAGGATAATGAATTTTAAGATTCAGGAGGACAAAATCAATGATGAAACAATTCAAAATAACAAGATGTTTCGAGTGTAACGTTCGGTTTACAAACCAAAACATTACGTTGACTTATCAAAGTATTAGGTCAACTACAACCTTAATGAATACAAGCGTACCTATAAGCGGACACTCATCCCAAGGGTTCCCAGGTAAGGTAAACGGATCCATCGGTTGATTTGGATTTATATGAATACCTTGCCTGGACAGAACACCTCGAGATACAGGCATCCCACTCTTCCAGCATTACATGTTTCAAGTTATAGGACATAGACTTTGACGAGACTTGAAAACCACAAATAACGATTCAAAGCTTATTTTGAAAACCATTTGATTTAGGCACATAATGCCTTAGAATATGATGCAAGTTTTGTGTGTGCATTGATAAGATTCAAAGTATAAGAAGAATCACATAAGGCATATAATCACATAATCAAGTATAAACACATAAGGCACATAAAATCCTATATAAGCATATAAAATCATGAGAGGACTCATGTGTAAGGGTAGTTAGTTATAGTCTAGGTAATTTCATTTCAAATAACCTAATTCCCTATAACTATGGCTCTAATTCCCACATTGGCCATGGACAGGAGAGATTCTTGGTTCATAAGGAATGTCTGGCCTCTAACATCAATAACGCGTTTTGGGCGTATTGGTTGTGGATGAGAGGAGAAATCCACACGCTCAGGTGGGAGCAATCCAGGGATGGGTGACCTCCCTAGGAAGTTTTCACCCGGGCAACCAAGAGCAAATCCGTGAGCTCCTCGTGAGCAAAGCGGACAATATTGTTAATGTGAGTGGTCGGGTGTTACAGAATGGTATCAGAGCCACTCCTGTGCCATTAGGGGTGTGGGACATACCTCACCAAGGATGGTGACTTCTCGGGCTCATCGAGGACGATGAGTCCAAATAGGGGGTGCTTGTGACACCCTACACATATCCCACATCGGCCGTGGACAGGAGAGATTCTTGGTTCATAAGGAATGTCTGGCCTCTAAAATCAACAATGCGTTTTGGGCGTACTGGTTATGGATGAGAGGAGAACTCCACAGTTAAGCATGCTCAGGTGGGAGCAATCGGTGACCTCCCTGGGAAGTTTTCACCCGGGCAACCAAGGGCAAATTCGTGAGCTCGTGAGCAAAGTGGACAATATTGTTGGTGTGAGTGGTTGGGTGTTACAAAAATGATTTGTTATGAGGGAGATATGGCTATCCGAAGTTGGTCTCTTGAATTTGTCAAAATCTGAAAAAATTCAAGCTTGATATGTTTAAGTAAAATTTTGATGATTTCATGTTTATTTAATGCTTTGATCCATATTATATTTATGATTATCACACAAGAATGTTTTTTTATCATAGATCAAAGCTAGTTATAATTGAATTCGGATAAAACAAAATTTGAAAGGTATGAACACGAAGAACACTAAAACTTACTTGATGGGGAAGCTTCTTGGTTTTTAAGAGAGTTTCTAAGAGTGATATTTCTTGCTATGAGAGCTCTAAAATTAGAGTTTAGTGTGAAAAATAATAAGAATAGGATCCCCTATTTATAATAGAAAAAATAAGGTTTTAGGTTTTAATTAGGATTTATTTTTCTAATATTTTATTAATAAAAATTATGTATTTTAACAGGGACCGGGATGAATGATTTTTTGGTGATATTTTAGAGTTAAAATACGTTTGGTTTTCTATTTGTTAGATTTAGGATAATTGCTAGTTAATTATTTATTAGTTTATTAGATATATTTTATTTAAATAATTAAAAAAGTAAATAATAATTATATATATAATTTTGCAATTATCCATCCATATTATATACATAAATATATATACATATATATACGTATATATGCATGCATATATATACATATTAAAATAATTTTGTAATTATCCATGCATATATATATATATATATATATATATATATAATATATATATATATATAATATATATATATATATATATATTAAGACTTAATTTAATTAATTGAATCTTTATCATTTAATAAAAGTTACATACATAAACTAAGTTTGTCACACCCTTAAAATCCACATGCGGAGTTTTATCGCGAGGCGTGTGAACAAACCAAGATCACAGTTATTAGTTATTCAGAACGACACTATATGTCACATTCAAAACAAACCAACCAAAGTTTAAACGTTTAAAACCATGCCGAAGCGTTTTGTAAATAATACAAACCCAAAGTAAATAAATGCATAATATGGCAAAACACGCGTCATCCCAATTTCAAAACCCATAAATAAAAGGCAAACAAATATGCCTATGAAATAAAGCCTTAGGATGCATGCTGGACCCGTGTTGTCCTCCTAATGGCAAGCAAAGCTAACGACCTAAGAATAGCATACTAAAAATGTCAACTCAATGGTTGGTGAGTTCAAGAGTTTGCGTTTATCATAAATATTAACAGTTGTGTAACATAAGAAGTGTATTGAATAGATAGCTAGTCTATAGTCACAAGTAATAAACATAGTGATTTCATAATCAAAGCTGACTGTGTTGCGTTTGTTGCCTCCCGTCACGACTTACCAGGTCGTGATGATATTTGTGTTTAGGACAATATTGTACCCGTTTGACCTCGAGTCGCACAGGTGGGGCTCATCACACCCAGTAGTACTACCCAAGATTTCCTGCTAGTTACCATTATTAACGATCCGAAAGTGTGAGGACTTTTCAAGGTATTAAGCACTATGTTAATACATACACAATTTATAATAATAAAATAGCATTTGAGTACAAGTATGCTACCTCTCCAAGAAGAGAGTTTATAAAATAGAGGGGCATGAACTCACCTGGTGTATACTAATAATGAATAAAGAGACTCATGATAGGTACAAAGACAACCCTTCAAAGGTTACCTAGATCACACAAGTACATAAGTACGTGTACACAGAAAATTTAACAACCCTAGGTTAACCTAGTTGACTCGTTTGACCCGTTAGTAACATATTAGTTGAAATATTGTTTAATCATGCAAATCAACTTATCATACACGAATATCATGTAAGTTATCCACGTGCATCACATCATCAACCCAAGTTCTAGCTAGGTCATCATACCACACTAGATCATCATACACTCATGCAAATCTCAAATATTCATCATGCTCAAATATTATAAATACATCACATCAAACAATTCATACGTGAAGTCTAATCATGCACTACATGCCATGTGAAGTCACCCACGACCTCATATCCTAAACACTGCCAATCCTACTAAGTAGGGGCCTCGGATTCGCATGCATGTATGACAATCATAACCACATTACTAGCATATATAGTGACAACCAGATTTCAAACCCAATCATGATCTCCTAATCACTAACCATAATTCATCATCATGTATGATCATCGAAATCTATACTTCATACATGATCAACCAAGCATCCATACAACTCAATTACACATTCTAACACAACAAACATCATCCACAATCATTCTAATATGATCTTAACATCATAAGCATGTCTAAAACATCACATCCAAAGTTCTACAAAAATAAAGTTTTCCTTTTTGGAAAGTAATACCCAAAAGTGCTCTAGCATCCAATTCAACCATAATTTCAACAATTATATACCTAATCAAGTTCATAGCATTCCTTCTAACATGCTAATCACCTCCAAAACATCCAAATTCTCAACATCATATGCAAAAGTTTCTACTTTTAGTAAGTCGTGATCAATATCACAATTTCATGGATTTTCTTGTACAATTGAATTAAACTAATATCTAAGCATCACATCTAACATCTTAGCATCATCAAATCATGAATTCCAAGAACAAAAAGTTTCCTCTTATGGCAATGTATGAACTAGATGATCAAACCCTAGATTTCTTATACAATCAACATAATCTAGCATGCATACAACCTAACTAACATCATATAATCATCTAACAATCATCAATTTCATATAATCATCACCAATTTTAGGATTAGGGTTCATCTTGAATCAAAATCTATGAATAACATGACAAAACATACCTTTAAACGTGTAGAATCAAGAATTGGACTTGCTAGCACTATTGAACACTTGGAACTTGATCAAAATCGATTGTTTGTGTGTGTTTCTTGATCAAAATCGCAAAAGTGAGAGTGGGGAGAGGGGTTTCAGCCGAACGGGGGGTTTAGGGGCTAGGTTTTGTTAATTATGGTAATATTTAGTTTTAGAATATTTAACAAATAACCCTTTTAATTTATTTTATAAAAACCAATCTTTCTAATACTTTTTAAATAGTTTTTAACTACCAAACACAAGTATTATTAACCAATACTAATAATCCTAGACATTTACAATAAGTCACACAATACACGAATATATTTTACACGTTGTCGCGTTATCACGTAAAATTTGTAAAACAAACATTTAAAATTCTATAAAATCATGAACCACATAATCACAACTAATAATCAACATTATTAATTAGATTACTATTGTTTATCATAGATTATTATTATTAAGTCACCAACGTTCAACGACAACTACTTTGTGCTCACGACACGTGTATGCAAGACTTAACGGAACTAACGGAGTGTGGTAACGGAAAATTACCGGATGTCACATTATCCCCATGTTGAAAGAATTTTCATCCCGAAAATTGTGTTACATGGTTATGTTACATCCCTGGTTTACTGCATTGGCATAACGAAATCGAGTGAGTTGTCACATCATCTCCACGTTGAAAGAAATTTCGTCCCAAAATTTAATCAGTACCTTCCCCCGGCTGTTTCCGTCGTTTCAAATAGATGAGGATACTTGAGATTCATCTGATCCTTGTGTTCCCACATGAATTCTGGTCCACGTTTTCAGTTCCAACAAACTTTGACTATAGGTATCTTGATTTGCTTAAGAGTTTTAACCTCACGATTCATTACTTGAACGGGCTCTTCAACAAAGCATAACTGATCATCTACTTGTACTTCCTCGACTGGTACAATTAGTGTCTCGTTAGATAGACACTTTTTCAGATTTGAGACGTGAAATACATTGTGAACGCCACTCAGTGACTCAGGCAAGTCCAATCGATATGCCATCAGACCTATTCTTTCTAGAATCTCAAATGGTCCAACATATCTTGGATTAAGTTTGTCTCTCTGCCAAACCGAATTACACCTTTCCACGACGAAACTTTCAGCAAGACTTTGTCACCAATTTGATACTCCAAAGGTTTCTGTCGTTTGTCTGCGTAACTTTTATGTCTGTCTCGCGCTGCAGCCATACGGTTTCGTATCTGTAGTATCTTCTCTATGCTCTCCAATTCAGGACCATTTAATTTATTATCACCAACTTCCGCCCAACAAATGGGTGATCTACACTTTCGCCATATAATGCCTCAAATGGTGTTGCCTTGATGCTAGTATGATAACTACTGTTGTAAGAAAACTCAACCAACAGTAAATGAGCTTCCCAAATATTCCCAAAGTCGATCACACAAGAACGCAACATGTCTTCCAAAGTTTGAATGGTACGTTCACTCTGACCATCAGTCTGTGGATGGTAGACAATGCTCATGTCCGGACGCATACCCAAATATTCGATAACGATTGCCAGAAATGGGACGTAAAACGAGCATCATGATCAGGTATAATCGAGATCGGCACGCCATGCCTCGACACTGCTTCCTTCAAGTAAATTCGTGTTAACCTGTCCATTTTATCAGTCTCCTTGATCACCAAGAAGTGAGCTAACTTAGTGAATCGGTCCACGATTACCCATATCGTGTCACAACCACTATGAGTCCTGGGCAACTTAGTAAGGAAGTCCATAGAGATTTGTTCCCATTTCCACAAGGGGATTTCAAGTTATTGCAGTAACCCAGATGTTTTTGATATTCCACTTTTACCTTAGAGCATGCCAGGCATTTGCTCAAGTATATAGCTACATCTGCCTTCATGTTAGGCCACCAGTAGTGCGCCTTCAGATCATGGTACATTTTGTCAAAGCTGGGATGTATGGAATACTTAGACTTATGTGCTTCACTCATAACCAAGTCTCCTAGATTCCCATATAAAGGTACCCAAAGTCTATCCATGAAATATCGTATTCCATCGGATTTGACTTCTAACTATTTATCCATCCCGTGTAAAGATTCGGATCTAATGTTCTCACTTTTCAAGGCTTATGTCTGGCTTCCTTAATTTGCACTCGCAAGTGAGTGCTAATCGTCCTTTGTAGGGCATGCACTCGCCAGGGTTTAGCGGTTTCCTTTCTACTCAAGGCATCGACGACCACATTCGCCTTTCCCGGATGGTATTTAATAGTACAGTCATAATCGTTTAATAATTCTACCCAACGTTATGGCCACATGTTAAGCTCTTTATGCTCAAAGATATGCTGCAGACTCTTGTGATCGGTGTAATTTGTGCACTTGGCACCGTACAAGTAATGTCTCCAGATCTTCAAGGCAAAGACCACAGCTCCTAACTCCAAGTCATGAGTAGTGTAATTCTTTTCATGTACCTTCAGTTGTCACGAGGCATAAGCTATTACTTTGTCATGTTGCATCAGGACACAACCAAGTCCTTGGATAGAACCATCATAATAAACCACAAAATCATCACTTCTTTTAGGTAACGCTAATATCAGTGCACTATAAAGTTTCTGCTTCAACAACTGAAAGCAGCTTCTTGACTCTCACCCTATTTATAGGTTGTTCCTTTATGGGTCAAAGCTATGACAGGTTGAGCGATCTTTGAAAATCCCTCAATGAAATGTCGGTAGTACCCTGCCAGTCCAAGAAATTGCCTTATCTCACTAGGCATCTAGGGTACCGATCAGTTCTTTATACCCTATCTCTTTGTAGGATCCACATGTATTCCCTTCTCGTTAACAATATGACCCAAAAATTACATCTCACGAATCCGGAAATCACACTTACAAAATTTGGCGTACAACGGTTCCTTTCCAAGTAATTCTAGGATTAAACATAGGTGATCCTCATGTTCCTCCTTGGTCCTAGAATAAATCAATATGTCATCAATAAACACGATAACAAACTATAGGGTTTGCACACACGGTTCATGAGATCCATGAACACTGCTAGTGCATTTGTCAACCCAAAAGGCATGACCAAGAACTCGTAGTGACCATAACGAGTACAGAATGTTTTATTAGAGATGTCTTCTTCAAGAACACTCAGTTGATGATAACCAGATCTCAAATCAGTCTTTGAATAATAACTTGATCCATGAAGCTGATCAAATAGATCGTCGATACGAGGTAATGGGTATCGGTCTTGACTGTGACCTTGTTCAACTCTCTGTAGTCGATGCACATCTAGAATGCACCATCTTTCTTCTTAACAAAGAGAACAGGTACTCCCCACGGTGATGAGCTCGGTTGAATAAACCCTTTATCCAACAACTCCTGGAGTTGCGTAGATAATTCCTAAAATTTGTTCGGTGCTAACCGGTAAGGTGCTCGCACAATCGAAGTAGCTCCGGGAGTCAAATCTGACGACAAGGTGTTACTCTAGGCAGATCCTCCGGAAACACCTCCGGAAAGTCACGAACCACCGAAATGTCTTTTATCTTCTTTTCCTCTTGTTGCTAGTTAGAGACGAGAGCTAATATGGCCAAGTGGCCCTTGCGTAACCACTTCTGAGCCTTCATGAACGATATGATGCATATCTAACACCACTCTTCTCGTCCTTAACCGAAAGTGTTTCCCCATCTACCATGAGAATACGAATGACCTTCTCATGACAAATCGCCTCGGCCTGCCTCTGTGACATCCAATCCGTGCCTACGACCACATCAAAGCTTCTAAGAGTAACGGGCATAAGGTCAATGTCAAAGGTATGACCGGTGAGTTCTATCTTGCAATTCTTAAAGATATGTGTAACAGAGATTTGCTTACCATCATCCAGTTCTATAATACAGAAGGCATATCACTTAGGAGACTACAAAACTTAGTAGAGATAAAACTCCTATCGGTTCTAGTGTCAAACAGTACAAAAGCAAAACGACCATTAACAGGAAATTTACCAGTAACAGTAGTAGGATCGTTTAAAGATTCACCTGAACCCATGACAAAGGCTCTCCGTTTGGCTCTACCATTGTTGCCCCTATTTTTGTCACCATTACCACCATTGTTGTTACTGTCACCATTTCCATTCCATGCCCATTTCTTTTCAGTTGAGGATAGTTTTTCTTGAAGTGCCCTTCCTTTCCACACTCAAAGCAACCTTTTGGTGTTTCATAGGGTTGTTGAGGCTGCTAAGGTTGTTGAGGTTTCTTCATCAGTTCTCCACGACAATCCTTTGCCACGTGTCCAACCTTCCCACAACGCTGGCATCAAAAACCATCACACCTGCTAGTGTGGTGGTAGTTGCATCGATTGCACTTTGAATTTTTTCCCACGTATTCACTTGGTCCTTGAGATGATGAAGATGATTGGTTAAAGTTGTGATTGTTATCAAACCATCTATGTTGATGCTGCTGTTGAGGTTTGTGTTGCTGAAATTGGTTACCATATGACGATCCCTTGCTAGAATTATTTTCCCACTTACGTTTGTTGTCGGGCACGCTTGCCACAGCGCCCCGCTTGGGTAACTTCCCTTGCTCCATAGCTTGGTCAGTGAGCCTGTGAGCTAGTCGTATAACATGTTGAATAGTAGGGAGATTTGCAGCAGTCACCATTTCTCCGACACCAAACCAAGTAAGTAGAGCTCAATTTACCGACTCGGTCAACCATGCCAGGACAAAGTGTCGCCAGCTTATGAGACCTAGTGGTGTAAGCCTCGATGTCAGATACTTCCATCTTTAAAATTCTGTAAAATCATGAACCACGTAATCACAACTAATAATCAACAATATTAATTAGATTACTATTTTTTATCATAGATTATTATTATTAAGTCACCAATATTCAACGACAACTAGTGTGTGCTCACGACACGTGTATGCAAGACTTAACGAAACTAACGGAGTTTGGTAACGGAAAATTACCGGATGTCACAAAGTTACCCATATATAAATTTTTTGCCCTTATAGTTATATGTGTTTCGTTTATGTAATAATTTAGCATTATCTTAGACTTTAATTAATGTTAAGGCAATAAATTACTATTTCTAGCAAGATTGAATATTTATATACATGTTATTATATAATCATATTACCATTTAATAGCATCACAATGAAGCATAATTTATGGAATGTAAGATACTTTTCACAAATAGGTTCTTTAATTCAATCAACGTTTACATATTGAGATATCATAATCACTAAAAAATAAAGCAAGTAGGTTAAGTATGAAAAATCAGGGATGTTACACTTGTTGATTGTGATAACCCATTAACCTTTATGTAGCAAATACTTACACCATATATATGCAGTATAATTCACAGTTGGTCATTCATTGCACATAAAACATTTTAAAACGCACATTTATTTTGCAGTGGAATTTAAAACTTTCATTAATAACCAAAAACATGTCATTTCAATCAGTTATAACATCTGTTTTCATCTCAAAATACAAAGACATGTCAAAAATACGGATGTCAGCCTCAAAATGCTCCCTGTAGCTTATGCATCCATGCCTACAACTCCTCAGCATCAACATAATACCTGCCAACTATCATGCATACAAAAGTCAGCGACGCTGAGTGAGTTCTAGTTTTATATAATAAAATACTTTACTTTCATCAAAACTGATCTTACTTTATTTCAAATCATACTATACTTTCGTACATGCTCACACATCATACGTACACATAGATAATATCATTATTATCTTCATCATTATGTTCGTTAACTTCCGTTCATTCAACGTACATCATTCTCGTTCACTTCTCTCTCTAGATCCGGTCAGACTTTACCCTCTTCGTAGCACTCAGCCACGATTACTGAGGTCGAATGACAAGGGTCTATATCGTACATTATTATGATAGTTCATTAACATTCATTTCATACGTTCTTTCTTTCCATCATTATCTTTCGTTCATTACTCTTCATTACACGAATCTTGTCTCATGCAATATCCCCGACTCATGCTCGAAAGCTGATGTTATGCTGAGGCCTGTACACAAACCCCTGACTCACATCCGAAGACTGACACAACACCGAGATACCCGACAAAGATCCCACTCGAGTCAATCACAAGGATTGAACTCTATCCGAGTCTGTTGCAACACAAAGTCGCTCACCTCATGCATATGCTTGGCTTTATGCCACACCCCCGAAGTTATACGTAACTTGGGTAACCATCATATATTTCACCCCCAACATTATGGGTAACTACACCCCATCGAAATGGGTAACCACACCCCCATCGAAATGGGTAACTACACCCCCATCAAAATGGGTAACCACACCCCCATCAAAATGGGTGACTACACCCCCATCTGTCACACACCTGGCCCCTCGCATCAACAATATTGTCTGCTTTGTCCACGAAAAGCTCACGGATTTGCTTTTGGTTGCACGGGTGAAAACTTCCCAGGGAGGTCACCCATCCCTGGATTGCTCCCATCTGAACACGCTTAACTGTGGAGTTCTCCTCTCATCCACGGCCAATACGCCCAAAACGCGTTGTTGATGTTAGAGGCCAGACATTCCTTATGAACCAGGAATCTCTCCTATCCACGGCCAATATGGGATATGTGTAGGGTGTCACACCATCGAAATGGGTAACCACACCCCCATCAAAATAGGTACATCACCCCTAACAATGTGGGTACAACACCCCCAACAACATGGATAACTACACCGAAGGTCAGCCACAAAGACCGGAACCCTTGCGTGCACACTTTAGGATTAGCTGAACCTCACGCGATTGAGCTTAATGCGTTTAGAGCCGTGCACTTCACTATACTTCGCTCGCAAGCCTCTCACGATTTCATTCATTCATGCATGCATTCATTCATTATGTTCCTCTTTTTATTATCTTCCACTTTACGTTACATAATACTTTATTACATTCCTTAACATTCAACGCAAAGCCAAGGGAATACATACATACATAATAAGGAACATACATGTAATCATAAACATACACCATCACCATACAGGCAACATCATACATACATAACACACATCAGACACAAGCCATCACATCATAACCAGGCCTATCTCCCGATATCACCCCTTAAAACCACTTAGAAAACCTTAAGTCCAAATTGGGCGCATGGGACCTTCCAGGCGCATGAGCATAAAAATTCTAAGTGTAAAACAGTCTGGGCCCATGGGCACTATTTGGGCGCTTCTGCCCTGTTCAGGCGCTTTGCCACTATGCAGGCACATGGCACCTGTTCAGGCGTATCACCAACACTTAGCCGTTTTCAACACTTGGGCGCACGGGCACTATTTAGGCGCATGGCTAACACTTGGGCGCATGGCCAACACTTAGGCGCATGGGCCACTGTTTAGACGCATGGACCACCTCTGGGCGTATGGACCACCTCTGGGCGCATGGCCAACACTTAGATGCATGGCCAACATGTTGGGCGCATGGGCCACTATTTAGGACATGACCCACTCTTGGGCGCATGGCCAAAACTTAGGCGTCTGGCCACTCATGTTGGGCGCATAGGCCACTGTTTGGGCGCATGAGCCACCTCTAGGCGCATGGACCATTGTTCATGTTCATCAAAACCTTCTGAAATGTTTTTAATGCTACCAACATCACCCGATTATCATTCTAATGATACCCAAGCATAGATCTAACATACTAAGGCCATCTAAGCATGCTAAACATCATCACTAACCCATAAGCAACACTAAAACATAAAAACATAGAACATCATCGAACAATAAGCTAAAACTCATGGTTTTACTTGTAAACATTCCTTGGTATGCATAATAGCCCGAAACAAGTTGAAAATCAGTAAAAGAGGGGTTCTAGAAACTCACCTTGAGCAGCTTTTAAGCAACACCCTTCAAGTTCGAGACCCACCTTCGATTCAGCTCTTGAATCCCGAAAACAAACACTTTGCAGCTGCTTCTTCCTCTTTCTCTCTCTAGAACCAGGGCTATCTCTCTTCTTTCTTCCTTTCAGCCGAATGAAGAAGATGAGGGAGAAATGGGCCACCATGCCCCTTTAAACCTTAAAGTAAAAAAGTTTTGTACTTTGTACACTTTATCCCCCTCCATTTATGCACATTATCTATTTTTTCTATTTACTTTTCTTTTCCTTTCGTTTAAATGGAAATTCGGGGTGTTACATATAAGTAACTTTTACACCTCGTTATGATATTGATGTAGCGATTTTTCCCACGTTTACAAAATTCCATCCCTTTTTGAACAAAAAGTCACCATTTATTTAAAACCTTCTTAATTTTTTTCATGATATTTTTGTACACAAATTACACAATCAAATTGATCTTTTTAATATCTTTAATTCGAGTATAATCTTGCTATATTGTTTTTTTTTAATATAACGTTCTTTGGGGACCACTAGTTTACCACTGTAACTTCAACTTATAGTGGTCACGTGACCTATTGTGGACCACTAGTTGAGTAGTAGATTATCATAATAAACAATGGTTAATATTTGATGTCTGTTATATATATGTGTGTGTGTTAAGGTTGCTCTTCTTATAAAGTGTCACAATGGTTCATTGGTAACTACAAAGGAAAATGATATTTCTATTTGAGCCATCTCTTTTTAATAAGAATGGGAGGTGTGCCCACGCTACTATAAAACAAAGTAATTGCCACTAAAATTTACAATCGACAAAAACAGTAGCAAAATTTACGATCGTTGTGCCACCAAAATTAAAACAATCACAACATTAGCGACCAAACAAGATTTTGTAACAAAATAGTCTCAAAATAAATGATCAAACAATATTTGATAGCAAAATAGTCGCAACATTTGCGATTGTTAAAGTGGTATCGCAAAGTGGTTGTAGAAAAAAATTATTACAGAAATAAAACAAGAGTTTTAATAGGGTGGCAAAGTGATTGATAATTCTAAGAACACCAAACTATGATTGCAAAATGGTAGCAAAATTTGCAACTGTTTTGCCATCAAATTAAAACGTTTACAAAATTAGTGGCCAAACAAAATTTTATTGCAAAATGGTCTCAAAATAAGTGTTCGTCAAGGTGCTATCGCAAAATGTTCACAGATAAAAAAAATTATTACAAAAATAAAACAGTTTTAATACGATGATAAAACGGTCGATAATTATAAGTCCGCCTAACTACGATCCCAAAACAGTAGCAAAAAAATTTTTGTGATTGAATCAAAACGATCACAAAATTCACAACCAACAAGATTTAGTTATTACTAGTAAAATGGTCAGAAAAATAAGAAAGAGATAAAAATAAAAATAAGATTGAAATAAAATAATACATTAATCACATAGTGATCATAAATATTTGAACAATAGAAAAAATATAAAAATAAAACTAAAAAAATAAAAAATTTAACAAAATAAAAGTTACCAAACTGGGTGATTTGAAAAATATTTACCAAAATGGGTGTTTTTCTTATTTTTTCTATCTTTGACAAATCTATTAGATTTTTTTCATTTAATTTTTTTATTCAATCAACTTATTGTTGTTTTATATTTTTTCTCAATTAACTCGTTTAATATTTTATAAATAATAAATCTATTAGGAACTTTACAACTACAGTAATAGGATAAAAATATAATTAAAATCTTCAAATACATAAATAGAATTTAATTTAATATTTATTACTAGAAAATGGTATATTGCTTCTATTTTTATAATTTTACTAAAATAACACTTAAAAAGTTATAAGTTATATATTTTAATAAGTTTCCTCCCAAACATATCTTGTCATGATCTTTAAAATTTAAAAGTCTATCTTATTATCTTAACAAACCTTTTGATTATAAATATGATTATAATAAAATTTAAATTACCAATTTAATTTAAAAATATTATTTGGTCAACTGAATTAATTAAAAATCGCAACCAAATAATTTTTATATCTTTAAAACAATCATGATGTTTACTAGTAAATTTTTTTACTACTAGTATATAAAGGTACGAATTAAGAGAAAAAACAAATGTTAGTTAAACTTATTTTTATTATATGATAAATTCAAATGCATATGTGAAAATTAAAAACATAAATATACTATAACGTGCTGATTAAAAAATGTATAATAATAATAATATTAATAGTTGATTGAATAAAAACAAAAAGAAATTATAATTGATTAGTTAAAAATAAAGAAATAATGAAAAAATACCTATTTTGGTAAATATTTTTCAAATCATCCATTTTAATAAATATTTTTTCCTTTTATACATTTTTGGGAAAAAACTCGGTGAAAATCAGCATTGCAAGGAGTGCGGAAGGGGGAGTTCAAGTACAATTGAGTCAAAGGGGCTACTTAGTTTACATTGGGCTTTAATATTGTTTGTGTAACTAAATTGATGCTCGAACACATATTGAACAACTCACTGATGCATATAGTCAAGTGAAACGGACTGTTTGGTTCATGAAATTTGAAGAAGTATAACAGAATCAGAATCAAAATCTTACCTGCTTGTTTGGAAAGGAACGCAATTCAATCTGAATCTCATTCCATTCAATTATCTTAGATGGAAAGCTTGAAATTTAAAGAAATTAGAGAACTTAGCCTCTTATTCTTCTTTGTTAAAGAAGCATATATGTCATGTATTATTATTTAGTTTCGATTATATTTTACAAACCGATTATAAGGGATATTTTAGTTCATTTGACATGTTCCCATTCCAATTTCTTCAATCATATTCTACGAACCACATGCTTATGAGCTACTTAATACTGGCTCGTAATAAGCTCGATATGTAAACCTTGTGCTCGAGCTCATTATTATAAGTGGGATTTGTTCTTGATATACAAAGGGAAATGCAACTACCTGAACATTCTTGTTTAATAAACCAAGAGGTATCTTTTTCATCAAAAATAGTTATTTATACAATATCTTTCCAAGCGTTATGCCAGTTAAATAATAAAAACACAAATTGGTGAGTATTTTAATTATTAGGGTTTTTTTTTGTAAAACACATACTAACAAATTCAAATTGGGCTAATAATTTTAATCATTCTTGTTTAATGAAGCAGAAGGTATCTTTTTCACCAAAAGTGTAGAAGCAATCACATTACAGAAAAGAAAGTAGGTAGTTAGATAAGTATCCAAGTCGTAGTCATTCATTGGATTTGAACTTTGATTTGGAAGGGAAC
Source organism: Flaveria trinervia (assembly GCA_025506515.1). Classification (NCBI taxonomy): domain Eukaryota; kingdom Viridiplantae; phylum Streptophyta; class Magnoliopsida; order Asterales; family Asteraceae; genus Flaveria; species Flaveria trinervia. The sequence continues at coordinate 2,931,920 of CM046457.1, read as the reverse complement.
ATTGAAAAAGAAACTTTGGACTGAGTTTACTAAAGGGCAAAGGAGACTTGAGTAAGCGTGCTTATTGAATCCAAATAATATATTTTAAAATAAAAAACAACTGTTTAATACAATGAAATTTAAATAATATAACTTTGTGTTTATCCCAATAGGTTAGATACGAAGGATATCTTGTGGAAGAGTACTGGAAAGAAGGTAGCGAACATCTCGAATTTGACAACGATTTATGATCACGAGCTGCTAGAGAAAGAATGGAGGAAAAGTGTACGGGTTAAACAATGTTAGTGACCCATATGTACATGGTGACAAGATCCCGAGTTATATTTATTCTTATAGTTTGGAGTAATTTAGTGTTTGGATATGCTTATAAAAAACATGTAGTATATATTGAAGTATTATGAAATTTTTATACCAATTTGGTTGATGGGAACATGAAGTAGTTAGATATGATTCTTTAGTTTCAAGTAACCGAATTGGCTAGTGATAAAGTTTGAATTTGTCATTTATATATCATATTAACTTAACAATCCAACTTCACCCATTATCATTTTTAATAATTCTGACTTCTTGTATTTATACATTGGTGTTTTATAAATTGAAAAGTGTCGTGAGATTATCAAGGAGCTTGTCAAGGAAAAAAAAAGAGAAAGAAATGTAAATGATTATTGCAGAGTTGGTGACTAATAATAAAAAAACACAAGGTGAAGAAAAAGGCCATGCTTAATAAAATGAAAAACATTGAACATATGTTAAAAAAACTCGGTTGAAGATAGGTTATTAACACTTTATTTTGACTTTATGAATGTTTATTACGTTAAGATAATTTGGATTATTTGAAAGTTTTATTTGTAATGTGTTGAGAATGTTTTTATATAATCTTGAAATTTCTATGATCGAGTAAATTTTATAGTTATTCAGGTTGTTAATATAAAATGACAGGCCAAAACCAACACCAAAAATGATATTTTTAATTATTTAGATCACTAGCCATGTAGTCTCAAATTGGTGGCAAAACCAATAGCAAAAATGGCAGCAAAACGCGGTCTTAAATTGGTGTAAATTTGGTTTTGTAGTGTAAATTTGGCCTAGGTTGAGTACTCACAACTCCTTAATTGACCGACTTGATAGCGCCTAACAAATTTTGCAACCATGTATATTAGAGATTGTTGCAAGTGATAATTAAAGATCAATAGTTAAAATGATCTATTGTAGTAAAAATTGAAGGTCGATAGCAACTTTAGTGTCATGGTAGAAAATTCGTACCTTGGTGGTAAAATGTAGTTCAATACCAATTGAACCAGCGGTAGCAACTAAAGTAGTTAACGGTAGGAACTGAAGTAGTTGTAGCAAACAAAAGAGTGGCCATTCGTAAATCTAGTACTATTTGTTGGACTATTTGAAGATGATACTTACGAAAACCTAAGTTCCAAATCTCATGATGATTATCAAAACCGACACGGTGAAGCTATGCTGAAAATATGATCAAAACAAAGAAAATTGACAAACTTAGTCAACCGTGGTCAAAGTCAACGGTCAACATCAGCGGTCATCCCTAATGACGTCAGCACCCAGTAGCCACGCATCAGCAACAGAGAATTTATCAGACTTATACTCTAAGTTGTCTGGTTCAACTTCAAAGTGAAGTGTAAAAGAATCCCAAAGTGAATCATATCATGAGAATTTATACTCTAAGTAGCCTGGTTCAAGTTGCCATAAAGTGCCTTCTTGTATTTCATGAGGAAGGTTATTCTTTCATAATTCTGAGTGTGGGGTACCCAATCAGCATATCTAATCAAACCTAAACATGATAAATATCACAAAGTGTTAAAAATAAATACTTGTAAGAGTTTTGTAAGGTTCGTTCCCGGGCACCTCACAGTTGGTCAATCACAGCAGTTAAAACACAACACATTATACTTACACAAACTTTAAGCAGCGGAAATGATTTGTCAAAAACCATTCATTCCATTTAAAACACTGTTGTTAAGCAATACATCATCATTTATTGTTTACAAAAGAATTGTTTTAACGCATTACAAAACAACAGCAACATAGAATACGAATGGATGTCAGTCTTTCCCTTCCGAGTAGCTTCACCCTCGGCCATCCTCAGCAATAATTACATGCCAACTGAAAACGTATAAAAGTCAACATTGCCGAGTGAGTTCTAGTTTTAAAAGTAATAAAATACTTTTTGTATGTTGTATAAGAAAATACTCTTTTCTGTAAAATACAACTTTGTGCTATATATGCGAGCACGCATTAACTATATGAACAAATACTGTTCGTTCTCTTTACTGTATGGCTTGTCTGTTCTATAAACTTTTATCTTTATGTTTCCCTTTCTGTATGGACCAGTGAGCAATACCCCAACTATATGCGCGATGGAAAACGGGTGATGGGCCATCTATATCCCTCGAAAGGGTCAACTATATCCCTCGAAAGGGTCAACTGTATCCCTCGAAATGGTCAACTATATCCCTCGAAAGGGTTCTGTGTATTGTGTACAAGGCCAACCCAATCACCCAGGACACGCAACAAAGGTCTTGCCAATCTCAATTGATCGGCCCTGTGTACATAATAGGGTAGCTAACCCGCAGCACAGTTGAGCTAATGACAACATGGTCGTGCACCTCCTGTAAGCTTGCAAGACTTGTTAAAATTTTCATTAATGTTCCTCTTCTTTTCTTTATTGTTCTTTCACTTTATTATTACGATATACTTTACGTTACGATAATAACATACCACGTAAAATCACATACTATAAGTAATAATAATAATAACAGCAATAATCGATAATAAGGAACAATTATAAACAATCATATCCATGCATGAAACATCATCATTAACAAGCCCTAGTCAACCTTGGTCAAAACCCTAAAGCACAGACTCCTAGAAAATTCTGTAAAAATTTCTAAGTGCTTAGGTGCATGGGAACTATTTGGGCGCATGAGCCCTGTTCGGGTGTTTCATCACTATGTAGGCGCATCAGCCAACACTTAATCATTTATCACCTTAGGCGCATGAACTATTCAGGCGCATGGGCACTATTTGTGCGTATGAACACTTAGGCGCATGAGTTATTCGGATGCATGGACACTTAGGCGCATGAGTTATTCGGACGCATGGACACTTAGGCGCATGAGCCACTTGGGCGCATGGGCACTATTGGGGCGCATGGCCCTACACTTAGTCGTCCGGCTAACATTTCTAGGCGCATGGACCACTGTTCAGGCGCATGGGCTGTACTTAAACATTTCTAAGGTAATCTTAGGCGCATGGGCTACTGTTCAGGCGCATGGATTACACTTAAATCTTTCTAAGGCAAATTCAGGCGCATGAGCCTTATCTAGGAGCATGGACCTTCTGTTCCACATGTTTCCTATATGTTTTCAAACCCAATCATCAAACTCATCTGTTCTGAGCTTAATGTGGCTATTCTAAACATGAACAACCTATAAGCATTCAAGAATCAACATCCAATCATGCACATTACATACGGGTAAACATACATAAGCTTTGAAAATCGTTTTAATACATTTTCAGCCCCAAAGATAGTTTAAAACAAGTAAAACCGGGGTCTAGAACTCACCTGATGCAACTTGTGTGTTTCTTCCTTTCTAACCCGCTTGCAATGAGTTCAAACACCTAAAAACAATACCAAACACACACACACCCGAGCAAATACACAAACACATAAGCACATATGCATACAACCGGGACAAAACTGTCATAAACATTTAAAAACTTTGAATTCTTACCTTGAATTCGATTCCTTCTTCTTCTTCTTCTTCAAACCGAGAGTTTCTGCACTCCTCTTGTCTTTCTCTCTCTAAAGTCCGAATGAGAGTGATGTGAAAAGAGGGTGGGCGGCCATGCCCACCTTTACACCAACTTTTTCAAAGTTTTGTCCTTTTGGACACTTTTAGTCCCTCCACTGGACTTAATTGTCTTTCTTTCTTTTTATTCCTCATATCTTGTCTTTTTAAAAAAACAGGGTGTTACAAGTTTAAATTAACAAACATACTTACAATCAACTTTTTCATTGTCTATGTCTATTCAAACTTTGAACATTCTTAGATGTAGAGGATTTGGATTAGTATGAAGGATTCATGCTTGTAATATCATAATTTTGAAAATTCTAAAATTCCAAAAAGATTTGCCATTTTTACTATTTTTCTTAGTTTTAGCATATTTACATGTGTTATTGATTTTGGAGTGAAACTTCCATGCAATACCTCTACTGAGAGGATTTAGACTTTTGCAGATGATGAATTGCACAACATGCCCGAGTTTCTCATTCAGCTCAAGATGTCAAGTAAACACTCCTGCTTCCTTCAAATATCTCTAATGTGATGTGGAATGTATATATTTTGATAAGGATTTTTCGTAAAGATTTAGTTTTAATGGTTATTAACCACACACACGAAAGGCAAGTGTACCTATCGTGTAGTAATATAGTGTTGGTAAGAATCGAGTATCAATCCGTGAACACACCTAGTCTACTCAACAACCTTAAGGTTTGACTATCAGATTTGGTTTTTGTTTGATAAAATGATAAATTTTATCGATACGATATTTAGGGTTTAAAAACAATAGTAAAATAAAGTAAACTAAGATTGAAGCGTTTGGATTTAAAACCAGAGAGTAAAGGTTATCATCCTAATTAGACTACACTTATGTAACTATGATGAATTGATGGTGTGATTTAAAGATATTAATTAATTTAATTATGTTAATGTTTATAAAGATGAGCTAGCGCGATTTCTTGTATATCCTGCTCCGTAGTGACTAGGATCACGTCAGTTTGATTTTACTGCTTAGATCAAAGCCCTAGTAATATTGGTGAATCTTTTGTGACCTATTTGACATATGATTTCTTAAAATATAACTTAATTTTAAAAAGAGAGTTGATCAGGTTTCTTCCTAACATACCATTAATTTTAGAAAACCATAACAATTATTGTAGATTTCTCAGACTAATAAAAAGGAAACAGCAAATGATCAGAAAGTTAAGGTGATATGATTTCTAATAATCATTTCTAGTTCATTAGCCATGGATTTATTATGAAGACTGGTTTTGTGAATGAAAGTTGATCATATGTTTTTTAACCGTGTATGACAATCACAATCACAAACCATAAATTTATAACTTCTTGTCCAAATATAGATGCTACCTATCAAAAGTTTTCCCAATACCACTATAACATTAACATAATATATATCACACCATTAGTTCATGACAAATTACATAAGTTTCATCCAATTAGGATGATAATAAGAGTTTAGCTCATAATGAGCTTCAACATAACAACAGATAACAAAAAAGATAGATAGGAAATCATCGGTGAAATAGAACAATCAACCCATAATCCATAATGGATGACGTTTAGACGATCCCGAGCCTCTTCCAAGTGTTGTGTGCACCTCCCGAGCCTCCAAATGGTCTTGAAGACTCAATTCCCGAGAGAATTCTGCAGAGTAACTCTCCCACCAAAGCTCGCCAAAATGGTGAACTTAAGCCTTTATTAGGCTTTCTGGAGTGTTTAAGCATGGCCCCGTGCTAGTACAATGCTTACGGAAGTTGGTCGACTCGTACGTGCAGGTTGTGTCGCACACGACCCCATGCTAAATGGGGCACGGCCCCGTGTTGGAGGTGGGGCACGGCCTTGTGCTTGCTTTTAGAGGACAGTACTTTTTGTCCTATCAAATGTCTAAACATGGGGGTGTGTTTCAGGCAAGGCATGGGGGCGTGCTTAATGACGCACGGCCCCATGCTTGGACTCCAAAGCTCGGATTACTTCAAATTCTTGTCAAATATGCTTCTTTTGTCCAACTTGCCCTTTTAAACACCTGAAAACACATTTTAAGATTTAAGTACATATTTATCATTTTAAGGAAGATATTGAGAAATAATTGATGTGCTTTTGATAGGATTTTATGTATAACTTGGAGCACATCAATCTCGTGCTAGTTGTTGAGAACTAAGAATCATCCTTTTGATTTCTCATACACAAAAGTTTCTCACCCTCTAAAGCTTATGTTGAGGGACAGTATATGTCAAGTCTAAAGAATATTTGATGCTTATTCTTCACTTCTGAAGTTCTGTGCAATCCACAATGTATACAAATGGGTGTATATTCAAGTCTTCAAAATGAAACTAGAAGATCAAGCTGATGAAACATCCATTAAATGCCAAAAAAAAAGTCTTTTCTCAATGCCTTTTTTTCTAAAGCTTTTAAGAAGATGCTATGAAAAAGGGGGAGAAGACCGCACTCCAAGGCTGCATAACAACAAACATCCAAAGTTTTAATAATCATGAGGTTTTGGCAGCATCATCTTAGGGGGAGTATTGTTGGACTATTTGAAGATGTTACTTACCAAAACCTAAGTGCCAAATCTCATGATGATTACCAAAACCAACACGGTGAAGCTATGCTAGAAATATGATCAAAGTCAACAGTCAACATTAGTGGTCGTCTCGAGTGACGTAAGCACCTAGTAGTCACGCATCAACAACAGAGAATTTATCAGTCTTAGAATAATATTTGTGTAATCATCAGGGATTAAATGTAATTTTTATTCATTTATGAAAAGGGTATAAATTGACTGTGTAGTCATTTTATACTTTAACCTCTAAAACAATAAAAAAACCAATCACAGAGGTTAGAGAGAGAAACAATTAAGTTTAGTGTGTGTAAGAGATGATTTTCTTACAAACTACCTTTGTAATCTCCTAGCATTCATCATTCAATTTTTTTTATGAATATGTGTTCTTAAATTGTTAATCATTCGTTCATCATCATACACTGAAAACTTGTATAGATCTTCATTTGAAATCATCAACGGGTCTGTGAGATTCCACTTCACAGATCAAATAAACGGCAACAATACGATTGCAATATTGGATCCTTCACCATTAGAATCGGATTTCCACACTATTCATATGTTCCAAGAACAACCAAAGTCATTATCAATTATCAATTTATAGTTAGAAGTCATCAATTAACTAACTTTGTTTTGAATAGATGTGGCATTTCATTAAAACATTGTATTGATTCACCCGGTATAGATAAATATTTATTTCTTAAGATTTCAATATGAAAATTCTTACCATATTATACCAACTCAGCAATTTAATCTGAAAATATTCACACCATTTTAAATACGTTTAAGTTATAATGATTATATGAATCACAAAACCTTTTATATATTTTTATGATTTATTAAATTATTATTGTATACATTATTCACATTCTTTTGAATGGACCATATTCATGCACATAACACAACCCCTCACAACCACATTCTTTCCATCTCATAACTCCAAAACTTTACCTTCAATATTCTTTCTTCAAAATACTATGGGTGGGAGCACCATTTTTCCTATAGCCACCATCACGATGGCTATAACTACGATGGTGGTCGTTGCACCGCCCGTTTATCGGGCAATGATCAACGACCACCTCAACCAGCTCCAGTATCCAGTGATCCTAGTGCCTGGAGCCGGTGGCAACCAGCTAGAAGCGCGATTAACATCAGAGTATAAGGCTACTAGCTGGTTGTGCAACCGGTTCTACCCGCTAAAGAAGAGCGAGGGTGGATGGTTTAGACTATGGTTTGATGTCGGCGTGTTGTTGGCGCCGTTGACGGAGTGTTTTGCGGAACGTATGATGTTGCATTATGATCGAGAAGCTGATGATTATAGAAATGCTCAAGGAGTGGAGACTAGAGTTTCTGAGTTTGGTTCCGTACAATCACTTCGATATCTTGATCCTTCTTTCAAGTAAACACTAATTTTCTTTTTCGTTTCATCCTACTTTTAGAATTTTGTAAGAATGTTTGGTTTTAATTAGATTTATTATGAGTTAGTCGTCAAATGCAATAAAATAGAATTTGATATGTGGATTTTAAGTTTTTTTTATTATGCTATTTTTAGTCTCTAGTGAGTTGTGACGATTAATCAATGTTTTTTTATCGTACTAATCGGACCGGGAACGAATGGTTAATTGGTCTTGGTATCCCATATAAATTGTTTATCATTTGAATTGATGGATCGGCAGGTTGAACCGGTAAATCGGATTAGTTGAACCGGACTTACACTGTTTTTCTCTTTTTTTTTTCTTTTAAAATCTTACTAATTTAACATTTCCTGCTTTATATTTCACCGAAATATAGTGTATTTTTATATTTTATTTTATATTATGTATTAGTTTAAACTTTTATAATATTAATCATGTATTCTGGTTTTTAAATTCGTTTCAATAAATCTAATAAGGTAATCAGCAAGGCAAGCAGTTTGATATATAATTTGGTTTACAAAACAATATTGCATATTATTTACTTTTTTACAAATGATATTTCGAGTTAAATATTGTAGAAAATCTAGTTTTGTTTATATTTTTCCAACCTTAATTATTATTTATAGGCTAATGTGTTGTAAAGGGGTACAAACAGGAACACCTTTATATATTAAGAAACAAGTTATCATACTATTTATTGTCCTCATAATATTATAGAACACATTAAATTCATTCAACTTGATTCTAATAAAATTTAGATCGAAACGTAACGTGTATTTTCATTTATTTTATAATATTCGATATTTCATGTTATCAAGAAATAATTGGTTTTAAATCTTAGATAAAAATTGAAAATAAGTTAAAATTCACTCTAGTAAGTATCTCTTTTCATACTTTTCAAACTCTTAGGTTGTTCTTTTTTACAAGGACTAGGCCAGAAATAAAATTAAAAAACAAAAACCTAATTTTTATAATAGATTTAGTAAACGACTATGTTTATTAAAGTGTGTGTAATTTATACAAGTAACATAATAATCTCATTCTGCAGGCATATATCAAGTTACATGGAACCACTGGTGGAATCTATACAAGAACTCGGTTACAAAGATACCCAAAATCTATTCGGAGCTCCATACGATTTTCGTTACGGGTTGGCATCGGAAGGACACCCTTCTAAAGTCGGATCAACCTTCCTTCGAGACCTAAAACAGTTGGTGGAAAACGCAAGTAACGCAAATGGTGGGTTACCAGTAATACTGGTCTCCCACAGTCTTGGAGGCCTGTTTGTGCTCCAACTCCTCAACCGTAACCCACCATCATGGCGCAAACAGTACATCAAACACTTTATTGCACTATCTGCACCATGGGGTGGCACAGTTGACGAGATGTTAACTTTTGCTTCTGGGAATGCACTAGGGGTCCCGCTGGTGAACCCATTGCTAGTCAGAGACGAGCAACGGAATTCAGAGAGTAATTTATGGCTCATGCCGCGAAGAAAACAGTTTCCAATTGACACACCGTTGGTCGTTACACCAAACTCATCTTACTCGTCTTTTGACATTTCAAGATTTCTCAAGATATCGGGTTTGAAGAAGGGGTGTATCCTTATGAGACGCGTATCCTACCTCTGGTTGAGGAGTTGGGTGCACCAGGAGTGCCTGTAACATGTATAGTTGGACATAGTGTCCTGACACCAGAGACTTTGTATTATGGAGATGAAGGGTTCGATAAGCAGCCTGAGATCGCGTATGGAGATGGTGATGGGACGGTGAATATAGCGAGCTTGTTGGCTTTGGAAGACGAATGGAAGGACGAAAAGAACCAAACACTAAAGGTGATTAAACTTGCGGGAATTTCACACACGGACATACTTAAAGATGATAAGTCGCTGCACAAATAATCGATGAAATCACTAGTATCAATTCCGACATATCTTCTTCATCAATGGTTTCAAGTATGTAAGATACTAGAAAAACGTATATGAGACAACGTAAGAACAGAAATTTCGTGTTTTTTGTTCAAATTTGTCGTTCGATTTTGGCTGTTTCCTAAGAGAGAAACATGTTAAACTTATAAAACCTTAATGATATAGAGATTACATGTTGAGATATACATTCATGTAACATCACATGTTGACATGAATATATATGTTTCTATTCTAAGAGTAAAAAAATCTATGTTTGACCTTAGATAGTCAAAGCTAAGTACCACCATCCTATGTATCATAATAACACAAATATTTCAACAATCTCGATCATATGTATCCACATCCCCTGTTATCTACAAGATGAACATGTCCCATTATACAAAAATGAGCATATAAAACCTTTACGTAACCCGCGGTAAACCCAGGTGCACACGAGGGGACCTCGATGCACCTGGGTGAACCCGGGTTGACTCTTATGTCATGGTAACCAGTCAGTTAAAGTCCATGAAGGTAGGTCTGGGTGGGCGGTTAGTGGTTGAGTCAGGCATTCGACTATGCTGCAGCTGTTGTGGTGGCTGCAGAGTGTTCAGGTTAGTGAAGTTGTGAAACATTTGCGGGTGTGATGAATGCTGAGGTGACAATGATCGGTTGTAGTTCATTCCGTTAAGTGGTTGTGTTTGACCAGTCTTGATTTTGAGACGCTGCACTTCTGCTCTCAGGGTCTCGTTCAAAGCTGTAAAATGATACAATTGGCGGTAACTACTTTTCTTATAGATTATGTTGTTTAGACGCGCTTTTTTCAATCAGATGTTCGAGTGTTTGGCAAATTCTGAGTGTTTAACAGATTATAAATATTTACCATCTCTGAGTTCTGCCTGTTGTTCCATTGCTTGTAACCGCAGCATGAGCTCCTTATTTTCAGAAGTTAGACCGGTTGTATCCCTCTGCATCAAGATTAGCAACAATTATGTTAAAGATTTCTCATAACTACAAATGAGTTGATTCAGGTTATGTTTTATCTCTAAACGGGTCAAATGTGTTAAGCTAAAAGACTTAACTAAAAACGAAATGAGTCAAACAAGTTGACAGTCATCCAATCCAACCCGACCTGTTTTGACAAGCACTAAAAACTACCCATTTCACATGTTACCAAAGCCAACCCAACCCAACCCGACCCGTTTTGACTTATGACGTCTACCTGGAGCATGGTCACTTGGGTAGAGAGCGTCGTAGCCTCATTTTGAAGGGTCTGCACTTTCCTCTCCAACTCGCTCGTATACTTTATTTTCCTCTCTTTAGAACGGGCTGCCGATTGTCTATTCGCAAGAATCCTACAAACAACAACAAACCAAAGCAGAGTTTATAACTTTTTCCAAAAAAAAAAAACTAATACCAACTAATACATCAAATAAGTGTCAAATGTTATACACTTATACTAAATCTTTAGTATACCTTTCATTATCAGTTCTGTTGCAATCACAACAACATTGATTTCTCAAAATCAACTAGTAAACCTAATTAATCACACAGTCAATGAGAACTAATCTTTGTCCCCTATTTTTTAATTCAATCATGATCAAGTTCAACAGCATAAAACTCAACTTCTTCAACTCAAAGTTTTATCTGTTGTACGCATTCATGCCCTGTATTTCTAGCAACTTAAACTGCACAAATTCATCAAGAAATCGAATCGATTGAACACCCAATAAACATAATGAAACCCACAAGATAAAGATTGAAAAAGATTCAACCTTTTGGCTCTTTTGGGGTCAATCAACGAAAGTTCAGCTAATTATCAGGTGCAAGAGGTTTCTTCGTGTTAGACCCATCAATCGGACTAAACCTAACACCCCATTGAAGAAATCACCATCGACAGACAAACTCCTCGTACGATTGACGGTCTCCGGCGGCCTACTCGCCGGAGATCTACCGGCGTTGACTTCCGACAACTCCCCCTCCGATTTGGATGACGAGTCGCCCGGGGCGTCGGAGGAGAGCGACGGCAGGTCGATTCCGGCAAAGTTGAAGTCGGCGACGACGTCTTCAAGGAGTATGTCGTCGCCGTCGTCTTCGGGGAATAGGAAAAATGTCTCCGATTGAGCTCGGCGGTGGTGGAAGTGGTTGGTGTGTGTACGGTCGCTGCTGTGGTGGGAGGCGGTGGGGATGGGTTTTCCGGTGAGATTTGGGTCCATTGAGACGGTGGCGGTGGTGGCGGTGGTGGCGGTGGTGGCGGTGGTGGCGGTGGTGGCGGTGGTGGCGGTGGTGGCGGTGGTGGCGGTGGTGGCGGTGGTGGCGGTGGTGGCGGTGGTGGCGGTGGCGGTGGTTGTGGTGGTGAAAGTCTTGAGGGTTTATGTGACGAAAAGGGGGATGTGTGTTGTTGATGATGATGTAGGGTGTATTTGTTTGTTATATAAAAATGGTTTAGAGAATGATAAAATATGTGAAATTTTATTAATTTTGATAAAGTAATCGAGAATTAATTAAGGAGATTCTAGCATCTTTGGAAATAGAAGGGGTGAAAAAACATGAAAAAATATAACGATACCTGTAAAACAGAAAAAAATTGGATAAATACAAAAAATGTTAACGTATTGTCTGGAAAAGATAAGAGAAATGAGATGACATCGTGTGGATAAAACATGTTTTAATTTTTTTGTTTTAACAACGAACTCGTATGATTATTAAACTTCTAATTAAAATCATTAAACACTCACCTAGTGAATTTGACACGATCTTAACATTTTGGTGCTATTAGCACACATGGCTATTTGATATGTTTTTTAGTTAGATTGTTTGATGTAGGTCATGACTTGTTTGAAATTAACTTGATATAAACTTGAGTTAAATGTGATACTAACCGGTAAAAGTAATTAAGTTGACATAAGGTCGCATTAATACAACGGTTAATGTGTATAAAGCGAGGGTGTAAGCAACGGAAGGTTCTCACCCTGTCCCCGACATTGTTCTTCGACGATGTCCCCCTGGGCGAAAGGGGACACCATTCTCTTTCTTTCTTCAATCGTTCCGATCAGGACAAGTGGGTTGGTTCGTTTCGGCAGGCGGCTTTACTTGGATTAAACTCTATAATCAGCCTACACTTTAGGTTTTGCTTTACTCATTCTCTTTGTATACAGTGTTTGTTCTTCTTTCATCTTCATGTGAATTGTTCAATAATCAAGCTATGAGAATCAATGAACCAAACAATCTTCAATCAAGTTATTCTTGTTCTTGGATTTGTTGTTCTGATATTTTTTTAAAAACATGTTGAATTAATTTGTAAACGAGTGAAGTTCTACCTCAAATTTCATCTCAATGAAACCAAACCATGTTCGCGCTTATAGGGTCTAGTTTAGCTTGGGTGTAACTTAAGCGTACGAGTTAGAATGAGAACCTTGTTTATTTTTGTCAAGTTGAATCGAAAACAATAAAATATAAAGATCAGGTTTTTCACTTGACTTTTTTTAAAACTAAGTTATGAGGTTATGAATTAACTTCATGCATTAAATTTTCATATATATACAAAGAAAACTGAATATATGTGAAACAAACACACATTGTATCGAGTATTAATAGCAAAATGAATGTTTTGTTAACGATACACGAACATAAACATAAGGTGTTACGCAAGAGATTAATCACTTACATCATTATTTTACACGATGTTTGATGGGAAAATTCGATATACGCAAGCCAAAGTGAATACGCAGCCATATATTAATGTAATTCATATGTACATAACTACTCTTTCACATCAGTATAGTAACATGTTACATATTGAAAAGTACTATATTTGATTTTCTACTTATAAAGATATATACATAAACATGTTGTGTATAGATCATCTTGATAATTGACAAGTACATGTTTAAAAAGTGGGTCACACAACATGACACGTTTAACATGATTAAATTATAACAGTTCAATTACAAAATTGACATGATATGATACGTTTCACAACTACATATAAAAAACAAAACTGGTACACAAAACTCCTACATATGTAAAGTTTGAGGATGTCATCACATCTAGACCCGAGATTACTAAGAATCTAAAAGATAACAAAAAGTATTATGCTAGATAAAGATGTTATTCATAATTGACAAACTTTTGTTTTTTTTTTAACTTTTGTTTTTTTAAACTTTTGTTTTTTTAAACTTTTGTTTTTTAAGCTTATCTCAAACAGTTGTTTCGTGAACCATTTTTAAACAGTGCCGAATATAACCTAATCGTCACCCAACACTACTTTCAAACCACCAAACGAAGACATTTGGACACATGCCATGTGCAATTTGGAAACATTTTTTTATTTAGTGGCATCACTTATTGACTTATTAAAAATTATATAAATATCTATACAAAGTATAGTAGATTATTCAAGTTATTGGATTAGTTTATAGTTTTAACTTGTTGAATTTGAAGTCTTACATACTTAAGCCAAACGTTATCTTAAAAATAATCAAATATGTTAGATTATCTCTTTAAGAAGATAGTTAAACATTTATAAGATGGTTCATGATGAACTTAAGTTACAAATGTTATTCATTTTGGTTCATCAAGACTAAAACGATCATGATTCGTTTTGGTTCATCAAGACTAAAACGATCATGACAGTTCTTTTGTAGCAGTTTCGTCTAATAGAGGACCAGAGAGGGTTCGTCAAACAATTCAAAGGCATTTATGATCAATATTTTCAGAACCAGACCGAAAATCAAACCAAACATCTTACCTCACTTTGACGGATCAGGTAAAAACAAAGCAAACATCTCGCAATTGCAGTGACAGAATCACCCCAAGAAAGCAACTGGCTACTAAAGCCACCCGGAAATCAGCTCTGGCGACCAACGCCGTGAGGAAGCCTCACTGATTGCAACGTGGAACGGTAGCGTTGCCGGAGATCCGCAAATAACAAAAGAGCCTAATTGTGTCTAATATTAATATGAATATAATATTTTTTGATATATTAAACATATAATTACATAATAAATACAACTTTGTTGACATTCAAATCTTTGTTAAACTTGAAACAATTAAGCAAGCATGAACATAGTTGTTTACACAATAAACAAGTATCAAACTGAATCGAACATAAAGGCAACCAAATTATAGGTTTTACTTCCTTAAAAACCTTAAACTTTTGGTTAATTTATGTATTAAAATCAACCTGAATTCAACCATAAACACAGTAAATGGTTACTGACACTCTTCAAAGATTTTGCTTCACATTTTCTTAAAACTTGACCTATCAAATAAAAATCGAAAGAACCAGGGTTTAATCCCTCATATTTCGTCCCAGTTTCGTTTTTCACACTTTGAGCACTAAACTTATAAACCGTTTATTTTCAAGGTTTCTCTTATTTCTTGATTTGAAGGACGGGTCTTTAAGTAATTAATAAGCCCGTGTGTATAAAGTAAAAAGATAAAACTACTTAAATTATAATATATATTAAAAACTAACTTCACTATTACAATGAAGTTTATTTTTAATATATTGACCACATCTTTTTACTAATTTATATTAAAACCTAAACCCTAACTAGAATTATTCTTTGGTTTTTTGCCGAATCTATTATGGAGGTTTTTTTTATGATGAAAACAAGTGAGGTGCTATAACAAGGTTTTATATTATTTATTTTTGGCCACAAAAGTTTAATTTTATGTTTTTAGCGTCAATCATTTGTATCGGTATACGGTATTATCGAAACTTGTATCGCTATACCAATTTAATCACGGTTGTGGTTTCCGAGAGTCGACCCAACGACGAAGAAAATCACAGTTGATAAGACATGGGAAAATTATCAAGCTCTCACGCTTGTAACGCAAGAGAAAACACTAGCTGTTTTTACTTAGTTTTAAATAAACATTTTATAAATACATAAGCATAGATAATCATGTTGCACCGGTACTCTTAGAATTTGAAAATATATTATGTTAATTTTTTGTGTTTTGGCGTCTAACATTGATGTCGGTATTCAGTATTATCAGAACTGGCATCGTTATATGTTTTTTTGGTTTTCGATAGGTCGACCCGACTAAAAAAAAGTAAAAATTACAAAAGACGAGAGAAAACAATCGATGTTTCCAAAGGTGAAAGAAAATGATACTTTTGTAACAGACTAACTCAACCAACGTTTTCGAAAATTCTCTCAAGAAAACCAGAGTATGATTTCACCCAAAATCCAATCAAGAACCAAATCAATCACATTTCACCTCTACAATCATTCAAAATCTTGTCTTTTTTACACACACACCACTCTACACAATCAAGAAACTCAAGAACACCAATACCCACTTGAAGAAAGCATCACCAACAGATCCTACTGGACCAAAAGAATCCACAAACTCTGTGCAATCGATCACAAAGTCGATGAAGCAATTCGTCTTCTTGACACCCTCTGCACCCACGGATACCTCACTGATCACCTCAATCTCACCAGCATTACACACGCCCTTTGCGACTCCAATCGATTTCAAGAAGCCCACGATCGAATTTTATCGTCTCTTTCTTCAGTTTCCGATAATGGGTATGTAATCCCAGATGAAAGAACGTGTAATGTGATCATTGCAAGATTGTTGGGGTGGAAGAAACGACCTGATGAAACACTTCGTGTTGTGCAGAGGATTATTGATGTGAAGCCTTATTTTGTGCCTTCTGTGATGAATTTCAACCGTTTGATTGATCAGTTTTGTTCGGTTTCTCGGGTTGATGTTGGTCATGTGTTGTTGTTTCGGATGATTAGTATGGGGCATTCGCCGAATGTGGTGTCGTATACTACTTTGATCAAAGGGTATTGTTGGATTGGGGAGGTGGGTGTTGCACATAAGGTGTTTGATGAAATGTCTGAGTGGGGGGTGAAGGCGAATTCGGTTACGTATAGTGAGTTGATTGGTGGGATTCTTCGTAAAAAGGATGTTGGGCTTGAGAGCGTGTCGTCGTTGGTTGAAAGACTTTGGGAATCGATGAATCTTGAAGATGATGTTGTTAATGTTAATCATGTGGCGTTTTCGAATCTGGTTTATAGTTTTTGTGAAAAGGGATTGTTTAAATCAGTTTTTGATGTTGCGGAGAGGATGCTTGAAGTGAAGAATTTGAACTATGCGTTCGCGTATGGGCAGATGATAGATTCGCTTTGTAGGTATGGAAGACATCATGGGGCATCAAGAATCATTTATATGATGATGAAACGAGGGTGTGTTCCGAGTTCTGTTTCATACAATGCTATTGTTCATGGGCTTACCAAAAACGGTGGATATCTGAGGGCGTATCAGTTGTTAGAACAAGGGACTGGATTCGGGTACACGCCCGCAGAAGACACTTACAAGATTCTAGTAGAACGTCTTTGTTTAGAAGAATGTGATCTTGTGAAAGCGAAGAAGCTTCTTGAGATCATGTTGAACAAAGAAGGGGTGGATAAGGCGAGAGTTTACAATATTTATCTACGAGCTTTAAGTCGGATCAAGAACGATGTTTCAACCGAGCTTTTGAACACACTTGTTATCATGCTTGAAACCAAATGTCACCCTGATGTGGTTACATTAAACACAGTTATCAATGGGTTTTGCAAAATGGGAAGGGTTGAAGACGGGATTAGGGTGCTGGATGATATGGTTACGAAAAAGTTTAACTTTTGCACTCCAAATAGCGTCACATTCACCACTATTATAAGCGGATTATTAAGCATTGGAAGGACAAAAGAAGCTCTTGACATACTTTACAAACTTATGCCCGAAAATGGTTTTCACCCAAATGTTATAACTTACAATGTTGTTCTTCACGGGTTGTTCAAGCTCAATCTTGCAAATGAAGCGATGGATGTGTTTAAATCAATGGTTAATGGTGGCATGGTTGCTGACTGTACTACAAACGCGATTATGATTGGTGGGCTATGTGAATGTGATCGCGTAGATGAGGCAAAGGCGTTTTGGGATGATGTGATTTGGCCATCAAACGTTCACAATAACTTTGTTTATTCGGCCATGTTTAAAGGGCTTTGTTGTTGTGGGAGGTTTAATGAGGCTTGTGATTTTGCATATGAATTGGTGGATTGTGGGGTTAGATTGAATGTTGTAAATTATAATATTTTGATTGAAGGTGCCTGCAAGTTGGGTTTGAAGAAAGATGCTTATCAAATTGTTGGAGAAATGAGGAAAAATGGGCTAGCTCCTAATGCAGTTACATGGAGGATTATTGACAAATTACACAAGAAGAGTAAAAACAAGCTTTGATAGGTTGTTTAATGTTTTAGCAGGATGAGGTTAATCCAAAGAGTAAAAAATGAGTATTTAGATTATCACTTTCAAAACGCAAATCTAAACGCCCCCTTTTGAGTACTGTAAGTTATCTATGATATTTCATCATAAGGCCACATGTCTAACGCAAGCTATTGTTTTAGTGTTTTACCTAATCCTAGTTCGTTAACATGATATTAACAAATCTTATGAGTTTACGAACAACAGGTGCTCATGGTAAAAATAATAATGATAAGAAAAGGTTATCTATGATTTGCATTACAATGTAGTTAAAGCATGCCTGTAGTTAAAGCATACATGTAGTGTTACACTCAATTTGTAGGTTGATTAAATGTTGATTGAAGGGTTCTAATTGAACTATTCAACAATTTAAGGCAATGAATACAATTCGCTTTCAAGATGAGCCGTTTACCATTACGATAGGTAATATAAAGTGAAGAGATTTAATAATACAGAAATACAATTTTTAGTTTTTATATGTGGATTCATTGAAAATGCATCAATACTCATTTTCAACAAATAATTATGTATGTTATGCTTAACATGAAGTATAAGAAAACTATATTAACATAATAATATTATCTAATAAAATAATATTGTTTAATACGAACCAAATTCCAGTTCTTTGTTGCACAAGTACACGAACATAAAACTAGTAAATATGGTGTTCCATAATAGATACCATCAAAAGCAAAATATCACTAATTTGTTTTTGATATATGCAACCAATCAAGTATTTCAACATGAAATTTTACTATATCTAGCTAGATGTGTTTTCAGATACTAAATATGAGGGAAAAAATAGACCATTTTTTTAATAATGATCCTTTTATTTTTCCCAATGACTTTGACTAACTCGACCTCAATGCAACTTATATGTAAGTGCAGGTCATATAATGATCTGATTCTTCAGATAAACTGATACAGGAGCCTGTATGCACTTGAGTACAATTTACGACCCGTTAATATTTGACCCGCTATCAATAAAAAACAATTCAAGTTGACCCATTTTTTCATGTAAACAACTAGAAGCAGATTATGGATAAGATACTGAAAACAAGTAACCGCATATTCTTTACAAGAAGTCCAACTGCTGATACACAATAGAAAAACAAATATAAGAACTTGGGAAAACAAATTTAAACTACTAACACGAAAATAAGTGTCAGAAAAATACCAGAATTCATGAAATCTGCAGTTTGAAAATGAGATTAAAGGGTACCATTTGCCCAAATCCGAAGCAAAGTACAACTTCCAAGGCACAAAGCATCTTCAGCCTCGGATATTCTCTTAAAAAGATAATTGCAGAGTCGATGCAACCAAATAATCAATCCCACCCCAACCCACATGTATGTATTTGTGTTGGATTTCTCTCAAGTTGTAAAATCTGAAGCAGCCAACATAGCTGTCAAACCATATGCTCAAACTATGCTCGGTGGGTCCCCTTCCCAGTTACACACGGCCCGAGCCCACCGAGTCCTAATGCAATCCACCAAAGGTGCATGTTGAACCCGCTCAGGTTCAGACACTTCAACCACCACATCTTTGCTTCCTGAACCATCACCACCACTTGAGCCAGAACTAGAGCCTGGTAGGGATACATTAGCCATAAACTCTTCTGGGGTCCACCGTGGTGGAACGGAAACCCGTAACTTTGTTAGCCGCGGTCTCTGTACCGGTGTAGTCTCTCCACCACCAGAAACCGATTTTGCTATGCCGTTGAAATGATAAAGGTCAAAGACCTTTTTACCCATTAAACCCGTTGAATCCTTTAACCCTCCTAAACTTTTGTCTAAATCCAAAAGCACTTGCCAAAACTCACTCCATACGATAAACCCAGAACTACAAAGACGGTTGACTTTTTCAACAGGTAGGTTGACATTTGCATCTTTAAGAACTTGATGAAATCCTTCTACAGAAATAAAACCGCCACCACCACTTTGATCTTGTGCATCGAATGCTCTGCGAATTGTTGTTTCTCGACTCTCAAATTCGTTTTCCTCTTGCACTCGCGGGTCCAGAGCAAATAGAACAGTGTAATGTGATTCGCTACCAACGACCCAAATTGGCCATTTTGGAGATTTTAAGGATTGACCAACTTTACAGAAGTTTAAAGACTCTAGTAATGTGAGAAAACCAACTTCAACAGGCGTTAAAATACCTTTGACAAACATCCCGCCACCCAAGTCCATTTTCCCATCAAAAACATTTGCAACAGCCATTCCAGAAAGCAGAAGGTTAACAATTTCCTGGGGATATTGATAAACAGAATCAGATAATAATCAGTTTTTAATCAGAATACCAGATGTTTCAGGTGTTGGATAATTTCTTATTATTACTCGAAAATAGTACCACAAAATGACAATTTTCTTATAAAATAGATCTGGTTTGTGAAATTAGGATAAAGGCAATAGAATTATATTACTGTTGTAGAAGGTATGGAACTAATTTCCAAAACGAAGCACTGTTTGTTTATCCGAACATCTATAACTTGATGATGAAACATCAAGTGATTATTATCAGTTTTAAAAAAACAATTCCAAACAACCGTAGAGAGATATGTGAATACCTGTGAAGCATGCCCAAATGGGGCAGTAACTAAAGGTTGGGTGGGGTCGTCTCTGTCAGCTTGAACAGTTTCCTGCTCAGCAAAAATGAGGTAAAATGAACTGGTACATTAGCATAAAATAAAGGTGATAACTTCTACTTATGAACGGGTCGATTGAGTCGAGTTTTATCTCAAGCATGCCAACTCAAGTTTTAGATAGAAGGGAAATGCGCCAAATGGGTTTGGGAGTCATCCAAAAGTTTATTTTTACCACCTACCACCTCATAAAGCATCTTCTTTACAAATTTAAATTATGAATTAACCCGTTATAGTATAGTTTCTGTAGTTATTTACGCTTAATTATTTATAAAAAAGAGAAAATGGACAATTTAATAGATTTATTTATTCAAAGATTTAGATTATAAGTAATAAAACAATAAGATTTAGATTATAATTAATGTTGCAAAAGTTAGATGATGCCCGGTCGGTAGACTGGAGAGTTGCGAGTACCCGGTTTAGAAGGGGAGCACTCGGGCATGGTAAATTATAAAGAGATTATTTTTTGGGAAATAATGTATATATCAAATATCATAAGTTCACTAATATTTATAACAAAATATGTAAAATTTAATATAAATCAAAATGATATATGTTCAAATACTAAAATATTTCAAAATTTGATATTTATTCTTTAATATCATAGACATAGCAATCATTTATAGCCATCTTCCAATATATCTCCATAAAAACCAAAAATCCAACAAAAATAGATGAAAAAAACAAAGTTGTCTGAGTTGGAATGACTAGCTTTGATTTTGACCGAGGTTGATCGATTCCAACATATGTGACCAAGTTTTAGAAAATTGTTTCAATAAATGACCAAGTCTCGAATGCATCCTAAACCTTAGTACTCGATCGATTTTTACAACACTAATTATAATAATTGAAACCGATAAGCAAATAACAAACAACCATAGATAAGTTGTATTTCTCAAGTTTAAATTTGGATACATGTAGGTACTTGTAGAGTCAAAACCTTATCTACACACTTTTTGTCAAGTGGGCCAATTGTATATCTACACGTGAATCTTTCTAGAAGATCATATATATATTTACTAATATTATTTCACACTATCTAACACTTCTCCTCAAGCTGGAGCATATATAATGATCATGCCCAACTTGTCACATACAGAATTAATTTTGCTTCCTAGCAGGCTTTGGTGAACACGTCCGCTAAGGCGCTAACTGACCTCCACCTTCAAGCTTTTCCGAGTGAGGTGACAATCGATTTCTATGTGTTTGGTTCTTTCATGAAACACCGGATTATTTGCAATGTGGATAATTGCTTCATTATCGCACAATAAATTCATTGGTTTAGTTTGTTTGAGCCTAATTTGGCTAAGAAGATTTCAGACCTAAACTAGTTCAAAAGTTGTCTGAGCCATAGCCTTGTATTCCGATTTAGCACTACGGTGAGATAAAACACTATATTTCTTGCTTTTCCATGAACAATCTTACTCCATTTAAAGAAGTTAAAGCCAACAAGTTTGTTGTTAATGAGCCAAATGGTTACGGGCGCTACATTAACATTGTTAGTCGCAATACTAAATTTAGTGGTCTTTTCAGGCTCACTTTGGTTTCAAATGTGTTATCCATACTTGATTTTAATCAGAAGAAAATCAAATGTGCAATTAAAAAACCGAGTATCAGAATCAATATCAAAATTATAAATTTGGTTGGTTTAACCAGAAGCTAGTCTTTATTCTAACTAGGAATGTAGATGTTGACTAGAAATCTGGAAATAAAGTAAGTCATAGATTTAGGACCAGACCAAAATTAGAGAAATCAAAAGTCAAGGATCAAACGTTAGAATTTCAAAAAGTCAACCAAAGTCAAAGCTTCCGGGAACGAAAATTTAACGAAGCTAAACTAAAATCTGGTCGAGCCAACTAAACTAAAATATGACAAAGCTGAATTAAAATCTGACTGAACGGAACATAAATCCGACATGATCTAGCAATGGCAACTTACTCAAAATTCAAAGACGAATGAGAAAGGTATGCTCTAAATAAAAAGACGATGTCATCTCTAGCGAGATTCTAGCAGGTCACGCGCCCTCACGAGCGGTGTGTGGGTGGCGGGTGGCAAAGTTGTAATGGCGCGCAAGGACATGTGGGAAGCCAATTTAAGGGGATTTTTTTGGCGAGGGATAACCAGCAAGTGGTGGCAAATCTAGTGATGGTGGAGGTGAGATTTGAAAGTAGCTTGAATAAAGGATTTGCCTTGCAAAGTCGAAATGATTTGAACAAATTCAAATTTGAATTAGAACCAGGATCGACATGAGAGCCATTGGCTCTAATGCTAGGAACTTGGTAATCACATAAGAAACAAAGATTGAATATCCAAAAACAAAGAATAATTTGTATTCTCGAGTTAAACTTAGATAAAGGGTGTACCGGTGCGTGACTTAGCTCCCGTTTTGCGCAAGGTCCGGGAAGGGGCCAGATCGCGAAGCGATCTAATGTTTCCTACTGCTAGAATCCACGACCTCAAGGTCATAAAACAACAACCTTACTAGTTGCTCTGAGGCCCACCCTCAAAACTTAGATACATACAAGGTATTTATAGATTGAAACCTTATCTAGACAACTTCCCTTGTCAAGTTGGCAAGTTGGCCAAATTTTATACCACAGGGCAATCCTTCTAGAACATAAAACATATATTACTGATATTATTTCACACTATCTAACACTAATAAAACAGTTTTCGTAATTATAATTAATGCATTAACTATGTGTAATAGAATCTGAAAATCAACAACATCCTATATCATTTTTCAAAGACTTAGGATTATATATAATGATAAAATTGTTTTTGAATTACAATAAATATATTAGTTATTTACATACCAGTCCTCGAGAAAGCAAAGCAGACAGTAGGAATAGTAATGCCCCCATTCGACTTCTAAAAATTGGAACAAGTTCTTCAAGCCTGTGCATTGCACTTGCAAGAGATGTAAACGTGCTAACTTTCAAAGCTTTCTGAAGATCACCACCAGATTCAATTGAAAGCCCATCGAGGGATCTTGCAACAGCCTGTTAAATTAAATCATTTTTTCAGAAAACCAATATCATGAAATGGCTTTCTTTTATCACTAAAAAAGATATAAAAAGAAAACGGGTCAAATGGGTTGATATTAGCCCAAAGTGTAAATCTAATGTGTAAAACCCCATAAATCATTTTAGTCAGGATATCTTGAAATATTAAAGTATTGTTATCATCCCGGCCGCCCTCATTGGGAGCACAGTGCAGATGTGAAGCTTGGAACTTAACTGCTGACTATCAGCAGGAAAACCTTTGGCCAGGACATTGGATGTCTCGGGTCAATGCAACCCGATCTGAAAGAAATAATCCTAGTTTGTGTTCACATGTGAAAAAGAAGATATGGCCGCTGCAATACTGGAGGATTTTTAGCAGAATTATAAGTTTGTGTTCACATGTGGAAAAGAAGATATGGCTGCTGCAATACAGGAGGATTTTTAGCAGAATTATGAGTCTTTTACTTGATATTTTAACTAGTATAAATAGAGGGTTAAGGTTTATGTTTTCAGCACTTCATTTGGTTGATTAATAATACTGAAAGAGTCGAGCAGTTGCTCAAATATTCCTTTGTTTGTTTTGTTTGACTTGGGCCTGCTTTCCAGTAATTGGTATCAAAGCCTCAAAGGTTCAATCAATCCTATTCTCTAGTTCAAATTTGCAATCAGATCAGGAAGAAAGGAAGAAAGGAAGAATAAATCTGTGATCAGATCTGGCAGAGTAGGTAAACAACAGGTAGGAAAAAACTTGATCCGGCAGAGGCAGTCCATCTCGATCAAACAGCAGCAAGTTAGGTCGAATTTTCTTTTCATCTTTCTTGAAGATCAACAGCAGCAAGGACGCAGAATTAGTTTCTGTTTAGTCGCAGTAGCAAGAAAAACAGAATGCATTTCGGTTTTAATCGAAGCAGCAAGAAAACAGAAACATTTCCTGTTTAAACAAATCAGCAAGGAAACAGATCAGAATGCAAGAAGCAGCTATCGACTAAAGTAAGAGTTAATGAACAGCATAGGATCAAGAAAGTTAAGCAAGAGCAAGCAAGAAGAGTTTAACGAGCAAGCAAGAAGAGTTTAACGAGCAAGCAAGAAGAGTTTAACGAGCAAGCAAGAAGAGTTTAACGAGCAAGCAAGAAGAGTTTAACAAGCAAGCAAAAACGAATCAGGCAAGAAAACAGAAACCTAATTGTTTCTGATTAGCAGCAACAAGAAAGAGAAAGAGCAAGCAACAGAAAGTTGAAGCAAGGCAAGGACTATTCGCAAGAGAAGATAGCACCAATCAAGATCCAATCGAGAAAGAAAAATAAGTATACAGAAACAAGACATATAGCAAAAATGGCAGAAAATGCAGCGACGGTAACAATCCGTCATCAAGGCAACGTGTCACTAGTCACTACAATGCCCCAAGTTAAACGAAAAAAACACACTCTGCACAAAATCCTAGATGAGACGATACTAAGGACATATAGTCATTGGGATGTGATAGATCAAACAACAGGCGCAATAGTTGATGAGAAGAACTACACAACAAAGCCTTTTATTTATCAAACCCTTCTTGTAGATATTTTGTTGCAAGCGACAAAACACAAGAACATGAAAAATCTATGGCAATCAATCCGAGCGCGGTATCTTGAGCAGATAGAGTTTAGAAAGCATGTTTACAAACTATAAGGGGAAAGTTACAAACTATAAGGGGAAAGTTAGAATTGCTAAAGATGAAGCAAACTGAGGTGATAAAGAGTTCAAAAGTCTTGGTTCAATTCTTGAATAAGTAATTATCAGAAAATTACTCAAATTAGTTCCAAGGAAATACCTACTGATTATGGGCACTATTAAACAATATTCTGAAATTTAGAACATGCCTTTTGAGGAGTTATGGAAATAGTGAAAGCAAACAACGACTCAAAAGTAACGAAACGGAGGAAGATCAAGGAAAATTGATGTTTTTAAAGAATGATGGTCATAAGATCAAGAAGTGTTGAGCATGATCAAGAAGAAGTAGGTTTTGATAACCATGGAAAAGATAAAGGTCGTGGTAGAGGCCGGTTTAATCCAATGAAGACCGAAGTGAACAAGGTGGAAGTAAAGATAAATGCAAGTTCAGATGCTATGAATGTGAAATGCATGGGCGCTTCGCATACGAGTGTACGAAGTAGGAAGGATAAGTAGGAAGAAGCACATTTAGCAAGAGAAGTTGAGGATGATCCAACTTGACTCAAAAACAAGATGCAAGTTCAATTTAGGGCTAAGGGGGAGATTGAAGAAAATTAATCCTAATTTGGGTTCCATGTAAAAAAAAAGTTGGATAGATTAAAATAAAAGGAGGGGGGATGGGGGAAGTTTTTTGGACCGCTCTGGAAATATGACAACCGCAATACTAGAGGATTTTAGCAGAATATTGAGTCTTTCATATAATATTTCAATATTAGCATGCTCAACTCAGCAATTACGGTTAGTATTGGAGTAGTTTAGGAGTCTTGTTATCCAAGTCTTTACGAGTATAAATAAGGGGTTAAGGTTTATGTTTTCAGCAGTTCCTTTGATCATTAATAATATTGAAAGAGTTAGCTCAAATATTCTTATGTATGTTTTGTTAACTCTTTGGCCCAGACCTGGTCGGTACCATAACTGCCCAATTGACCCGTTCCCTGAACCTTGCTTTCAGTTTACCTCATCTTTTGAGTTTTCATCTATACCCTCAATCTTATGATCAAGAACTTTGAGAGATGCAATTGTTGCACTCTTATTATTTCCACACAAAAATAATATTTCACCCATGCTTCTAACCAAAGCCCTGCAAGGAAATATCGATTCTTTTAGAATATGTTAGTTTAAAAGAGCCAGAAATTACCAAAAACCCCTCACATTGACTAATTAATTCCGTTTAACTTGCATGGTATATGATACATTAACCATAACATCTATTATTCTTTTAGTGATGAACTCAAACCAAGTGATAAATGAGTGAATAATCACCTTGATTTAGTTTCTTCTGTTAGGAATCCAAAGATATTTGTTTCAGAATCTTGAGTTTCCTGCAATCTTTTCGAAACTGGTATTATTGGCGTCTTGGTGCATCTTTAACTAATTCTTGTGGGAAAAACAAGAGATATTTAAGAACAAATGCCTGCAAATGGAAACAGATTGTATGAATTGTCAAAGTTTTTATTAATTAGATCTTGTAATTCAATTAAAATAGTTCTTGATTCAGTTAAGTTCGGTTTAAACCGGTACCAAATTGTTTTTTAAAGTTGTAAATTTGTTACTTTTAGGTTTAAAATCCATAAATAAAACAAATCCAAATATGTAATCTACACATCATTGGTTCACAAAAAAGGAAGTAAATTGAGAACTCAAGAAGTTTACTTGTATAGCTGCTAATACACCACATGGCCCACCTTCATGCTGAACTAAACCCATTGATGTTTCTTCATCAGGACTAAATCTACAAGAAAAATATATCTTCTAGAATAAGCAAGGAGAAAGGATTTGCATAGCATATATATATATAACTTTTTTTCCTTCTTTTCAACGTGAAATTATGAAGGATGCAAACACATCATCTCACAAAAGATAACCTGAATCAGTTTAATTTACCACAACAAAGAAACAGTAACTAAAAACACCAGTATTAATCTATATGAAAGCATGAAGTACACTTATCTACACGATGTATCCTACCATCCTGTCATAAACATTAATGTAATTCATTGACATGATAAGATAACAGTACATATGAAAAAGATGCATGTTATAAATATCTCAGGAAAAATGCATTTATAACAACATTCCAGACCATCTTAAATAGCAATTGGGCTTTTAGACAAGAACTATTTTAAAAAACATGAGTTCATGTCCAGTAACACCATCAACCAGAATTTTTCTTTAATATTCATGTTTATCACACGACTCATGAATCAGTTCTTTAATGAAGCTAACAATATTAACCTAGTATTGTACAAACTATAAAAAAGCTCCAATTTTTATTCAGATTTGATCTATAGAAAAAATAATAATAAAAGGTTGATTCCTTTGAAATCATATCAGGTTACAGATTACTAAATTTCTGGCATGTCACTACTTCATGCATTATTATTATTATCCCTATGAAGAATCTTATCAAACTCTAAAAATGCACCATAATATCTTTTAGCACCGAATATCAGTAGACTATCCCAAATTGTCAGTCTCCAATGAAATTCTAGGGCTTCAATGACATAATGTGAGTTCTGCTGCTAGATTTTTTAAGTATATGGCACGTTGGCACATTAACTCCCTTCAGTGATACACAGATTAGTTATGTTTTTATTTAAGCTAATCTAAAGTAAATTGATTCTTTGATATGAATAACTTAATGTTTTAGTTTTATTAAAAACACAGAAATTAATTATAGAAATCATCAATTGATGGTTGCAATGAAAAAAAGAAAGTCAAGTCTGTACCAAGATTAGTTGTCCACCTAGAAGGCTGATTCCAAGTTAGTTTACTGTAACATCTAATCATCATACGTTACCATCACTATTTGGGCGTGAGGAGCTAAACATATACACAGATAGTTGCACAGCAATGGATATTCTCCCCTTGTTCTAGTACAAAGGGAAATGCTAACTTACTTTCTTCATCCACTTTAATCAAGAACTCTAGCATCTCAATAACTCTCATGTCTCAAATTGGAACACAACATCTAATTGCAATAATGCTGTTTCAATGATGTCCTTGGTCCTCCTTGTTCAAGTATAGGCACATTAACTCTCCACTAATAATACATAGATTAATTACTTTTTATTTTAGTTCAACATAAACTAAACTGATTCTATAACATGAATAACTTAACGTTATAGTTTATTCTTAAGAACTCAAAAACTAGTTCTGCAAATCATGTATTAATGGCAACATTCAAAAAACGAAGTCAAGTGTGTATCAAACTATCAAGATTAGTTGCCCCCCTAGAAGGCTGGTTCCAAGTTAATTTAGTGAAACGCCTAATCATCATGATGTTTCTATGACTACTTGTACGGGATGGAGACAAATAATTGCACGGAAACAGATATTTTCCTTTGTTCTAGTACGAGGGGAGCATCTAACTATGTTCATCCATCCACTTTGAACAAAAATTCTAGCATCACAATAACTATCATGCCTAAGCACCAGACACAACATAGCTGTAATGGCGATATAACACCTCTAAATTGTCATCAGAATTATATTATCATAACAACCCTGTGCTTAGAGCAAACTTCTAATATTTCATTTCCCACTAATACATAGGCAAGAGTACGTTCAAATTCAATAGAGTCACGTATGAGAACCCACATTAAACTATGCATTACAGAAGTAAGACGGATATGATTACATGAATCATTACACAATCATGAATTGCGTTACATAATAAATAGTCACACCTGATGCCCTGATTGCTCCACTGCGCAAGTATCCCCTTCGAAACTCCATTCCCAAACACCATCGAAAACAGCTGATTCGCCATCTCCGACGAAAACTCTTCTCCGGAGCTCTTCTCCTCCTTCTCCTCTTTCACCACCGGCACACACTTATCCACCTTCACCGACGAACCTTCCGAAGAACCAACACTTTTCACCGCACTCGCACTCGCACTACCAACACTAGTAGCCACAGCTGCCGACGCCACCATCATCCTCTTCTCCGCCGCTGCCGCCATCAACTCCCTCTGCAACCTCCGATTCCTCACCTCCGGCGACTCCTCCACCGCAGCGCTGTCATCCCTCGCCTTACTCCTCTTCGCCTCTGGCGGCTCATACTGCATACTCATCCGTAACGCCTTCTGCAAATCATCCTCCACATGATCCTCCATTGAAACCAAATCAATTCAGATCTCCACTAATCCTAACCAACCAGATCTCCAATCGCAAAACCTTCAACTCAAATTAGGGTTTTCAAACTCCAAAATCCAGTAAATTACACATGCGTATACACATATAACAGATCAAATTCGAGAAATTAGATTACAGAAACACGATTACACATGTATACACACGTGATTTAGCTTACTGAAACCCTAATTCTTGATTTGTATATATAATAAAGAGGAAATTGAATCCGTTATATTGGGGTTTTAATTTAAACCTACTTTTTATATCTAACGAACATCATTTGGCGTCTGTTGAACTGTGGGGCCAACGACGTCGTATTTGTGTTTAGATGGCGGAATGACGGTTTAGTCCTCGGTATATTAGTGGATGTGTTCAGATGTGGAGGGTGTTTGGGTCATTTGATAATTGGTTATTATATTGTTTTGTTGGGGATAATATTCTTTCCTTGTTTGAAGAGGAAAAAAACATGGTGGTTGTGTGTGATAACTTTAATTTATTATTTTTTTAATATAATAAAATGGGTTGTTTTTAAAGTCGGGTTAAATATAAGGATGTTTGATATTCAGTTTTAAACCTGTAATCGAATAGAATTGTTTAAAATCGAACTGAATTAATGTTTGTTTTTTGACATGCAACAAAATCGACTACATGTTTAGTTATAGAAGACTCAACCCGTTAAAACCAAAGGATCCGAATTACATGAGATATGGATTTTCCTATTTGTACCGGCGGATTAAACATTTAACTCATCTTGTCTGGTTTGTGGTATGAAGTTCAACCGAATTAATATTTTGTTTGGTGCTTCATTTAAAAATTTTATTCAAACCAACAAAACAAAAACCCCAACCAATGAACACCTGTAGTCAAATGAGTCAGATTAGATGGAATGGATCGGGTCAAGTAATCATATAAGCATCTCCAGCTATTTTACTTATTATTTATATTAATAAATGAATGAATTGACGTTTTTCTTTATGTGGTATGGTTACATTTGTAATTTTAATTCAAAAAAATTTATTTGCATCCGACTTCTCAATGTTTTAAAAAGTTATTATTTTCATCTAAAAAAAATAACTCTATTAATTTAAATTAACACAAAGAAAACATAAGTCCAACACAAAGAAGATATACACAACATAAGTCTTTCAATTAACTAAATCCAAGTCCTATATGAGCACGAATAGATCTTCAAGTAGAAAACATGAAACATGTTAAAAATAAAATGGTCAACTCTGAAAATTGATGAGTTTCTATGGGTTAAACACACGTGTATATATATATAAAGGTTTACAGGCAGCAACTCATGTCAATGGTTATGAGTTAAGCAAGTTTATAAAACAAATACAGTTACAACCAAACCTCGACTTGATTACAAGTTTATAAGATTGGCTAAATGTACTTGGTTACGATGATGATGACAAGCATACGTCACCAGGCCAGCGGCAATACATCGGCTTTAGCACCAAATAGGTTTGTCAGGCTCAAAGATCTAAGACGTCGTCAGGCTAACAATATTAATGATTATAAACAAAATATATATCTCATATAAGACTTACAATAACACAAATAACCATAACAAAAAGGTAAAGATGAATTGCATGAGCATTTACAAGTATCAAGATATTTACAAGTGTAAGTTGATAAAGTTAATATGTTTCACCCCAAAAGGTGTGAAATAAAGTAAAAAGGGGCATGGAGAACTCACATGGAAAACTCACAATATGTATATAAGATGATGATAGGAATTTAAATGAGGCTCCAATGATTTCTCTTACAAGTTGATTAAACGTATAGATTCCAAGATTAAGTTCGATAATAAAATAACATTAGACGTGAACTAGAGTTTCAATTAAAATTTGGGGTTTAAATAATTAAATAAAATAATGAATCATTTACGTTTGGTTTAAAAAAGATGGTTAAATCAATTAGACGAAGTATGATATGTATGATTCAATAATTTAATTTATTGAATCAATAAAGATTAAATAAAATGTGTGAAATATATAACTAATTTAGAAATTAATTATTTAAAATTGATAAAGATGATTATTGAATACTTATTATATAGCTTGCAAAATAATATAGAATTATTAAATTCACTTTAATCGTTTTAAATATCTTTTTAAGGCCTTAAAACAAGGATGATCAATAATAGAAACTTATATTGTTTATAAGTTTAAGAATTTAAATAAAGTTTAGGAATAAATTGATTAATTAATTAAGATTTAAAACAAATATTATTTGAAAAGAACATTTAGACCAATAATAATTTATTAAGCATTATTTCCATCCATTCTACAATAAATTATTCAAAACAATCATTGTTCAAATAATTTATTAACAAAATATATTTATTTAAACTAAGAAAATTAAAGAAAATCTTTGGTGGCTTCTAAAAATATTTGAAGTTTATAAAATTATTTTTATATATTTTAAAAAAATTTGTAATTTATTTAAGACTAAAAAGCCTTTAAAAAAATACATGAGGGTGCCCGGGTTCGAACCCGGGACCTCATTAAAGGGCAAAATCTAACCAACGCGACCTTGGTTTACTTTGGTTTTAATTGTTTTTAAGCCAAGTTAATAAAGTTTCCCCAATTCACCAAGAACCCTAGTTTGATTTAGATCCAAATTGAACATGGATTTGATGTGTTAATGTAATCAACCATAGGGCTTTGATCCCTAGATGAAATCGAGTGTGTGGGTGTGTGTAATTACCAGAATGATGATCGAATCGATGATGCGATGTGAAAGAACAGTCACGACTACATGGATGTTGATTCAAGGTGCAAACGTTTGCAGGATCGTTGAAGGTGTTTACAACACACAACACAAAGAGGATATTAACCAAACCTTAATCAAACAGTAAACTGGATTAACCAGATAAGACACTAAGAAAACAAGTAATGTAAGAGACAGAACACAAGAGTATAGTTTTCAAGAATGCAGTATTTGCTTTCTCTATGTTCTATACAAGTGTTACAAAGCATAAATAAAAGATACAAGAACATGAGATACTTATACTACCCTACAGCTGGCTATACTTTGAAGCCAGCTGGATACAATTGACTAGACACACAAACAAATCAATTGTAGAGTCAAAAGCAGATTGCCTTTGACTTGTGACTATGACATGCCATAGCTCACGTCCTATCTATTACAAAAAGGATAAATTACATAAAGTAGAAAGTATACAGACTCAAGACCTCAATGTACAGTACCAAAAGCATGGACCTTTCACCAACTCATGTAAGTTGGTGACTTGCAGGGTACAGCGGAAGGGTGTCCAGCTTTACAGAAAGTACATCAGAAAAAGCATGTCTTAAAAGTCTTCGGAAGAAATCTGTCTTCATACTTGAAGCTTCGGAAGACTTTGTCTCTGAGGCTTCGGAAGACTTCATCTTTGGCTTCGGAAGATATTGGTCTTGGCTTCGGAAGATTTCACACTTAGAATATTTCTGTTGTGTGGAAACTTCCGAAGCATTCTACTTCAGAACTTGTGCAGCAGATTAAGTCTTGGATGTTTGGGTTGCATCAGCCTCTTCATTAATCTCTATAAACTCCCCCTAGGCTGATGCTACCAAAACACTAGAAGACTTCAGCTATCAACAGTCCTCATTAGAATGATGGCCATTCCTTCTTCAAGGGATGATCAGGATTCTTCAAACTGTCAAAGTCTTCTCATGTCAAAGAGATCATGCAGAGGCAATTGAAACATGTCTTGCCATGTATAAGTGTTTCAAAGCCTTGACTCTAATGACATGCTCTTTCGGATTTGTTGTGTATGTCCAAGACAAGATGGGTCTTCCTGATGCAAGAGGAGCTACTAAAGTTGGAGTGGTTGAGCATCCTCTGGCTGCACATCCTCAGGTTGTTCTGATTCATCCTGAGGTTCAGAAGAGGATGCAGGCTTCTCTCTTCTTAGACTTTGGTTTAGAAGCCATCCTCTTCTTTCTCTTTCCAAATTTTAACTGAGAAGACTGGCCTGCAGCACCAGATTGATCTTTATTGTCTCTCTCAGTTGGGACTTCCTTCTCTCTCAGACTCAGAAGGAGAGGAGGTTGACCCTGCTGTGGATCAGAAGATGAAGCTTGCTGAGCATTAGCAGGAGGTTCGGGTTGTGTTGTGTCTGTTTGTTCAACCTTAACCCCACTTCATGTGGGGCTTGACTTGGAGTGGAGTGTAAGTCAGTTAGCACACCACTCTTGATCTTCTACTTGATTACCCTGATATGCTCATCCATAGTGGATCGAGACAGGGTCCAAGTCTCCTTCCGGAGAATCCATACAGCTTCAAGAAGCTCATCATCCTCTGCCTATCAGCAGACTTCTTCATGCTCTTTTGGATGATGGTTCTTGACTTTGCAGCTTCTTCCCTCAACTTTCTCTTAGTTGTCTTTCTTTCCTTGACTAACTCAAGCTCAAGTTGTTTTAAATACTCAAACTCAACATAGTCATAAGTAAGGGAAGAGTGCATCTGCCTGATAGAGACCTGCGGCACTCAGGTAGTTATCATCTTGATTCTTCTTCTTCCTTATCTACCTGAGGTTCTTGTTGACCACATCCTCTTGTTCAGGGCTTTCTTGAACTGGTGAGAGGGTAGACATACCTCTGTACAGTCTTTTTCTTCTTCTTTCTTCTTTGATCTGTACTAGGAGTTTTGCATCTTCTGCCTCCTTCTTCTCTCTTGACCTTTCCAGATCTACCAGCTCATTCAATTCATCCAAGGGAGAGAAATGATGTTATCTATGTCATAGTTCCTAGTCCGCAGATAGTTGATCCTGACTGCCTTTAACTCATCATTCTGAGTATCTGGTCTGGGGGCAGCCCTGATTGCAGACTCCACGAGTCTTGAAGACTCAGTAGAGGAACCTTCTCCCCTTAGCCTCCTTTTCCTCTCTCTCTCCTCCTCCTCAATCTCCTCAGATGTCATTTTTCTTTTCCTTTGTCACTCACAGACCTTTGTGACTCAGGGTGGAGAGAGCTTTGGCCTTCATTGCTCATGCAACATCTGAGCTCAGGCCAGAGAGAGGTTGAGAAGCACCTTCACCAGCAGGTGTCTCAAAAGAAATATGGATCTTGCAGCAGTTGGAGATGATGAGACAGGGCTCTCAGGTTCTGTCACTGGGCCTTCAGTCAAGGTTTCCCCTATGAAGCTAATCTTAGGGTCTGCCTCAACATCCAGTTGACCGATGACATTGCCTGATTGCCTTAGTCTCCTTCTTAGGCTGAACTCTGCAATGATCCTGTCTTGGATTCTTCTAGCCTTCTGTCAGCTTGTCTTGATTGGCTTGGGTTGACAAGTGGCATATTGACTAGATCCAAACCTTCATAGTAGTTCAAGGTCTGAAATTAAAAACTTCTTGCTGTCCTTGAACTCTTATGATGATGAGAGCCTTCCAGTTGTTGTCATACCTCCATCCAATGATGTGATTAAGGATGATGAAGGACATGGCTCTTGGTATCCCATCCTCAAACAAACTCTGTATGAAGTCTGTGTAGTCCACATCAATGTGATCTAGAGGAGGTTGCTGAGAATGCACAGTTGCAAGTGAGGATGGTGAGTCCTCAATGTCCATTCTCTCAGAGGAACTCCCAGGTTCTGTGGTTGTAAAGACTTTCTTCCCCTTTTTGTAGCATCACCCACTTGCATAGTGAGCTGGAGGATAGATCAATCACATCCACAGGTTCTTGTGTTCCTGGTTGAGCTCTCCTTAAGGGTCTCCTAGCTAGTTTTTCCTTAAGATATGAAATCTCAAGTTGCTGTCATTGATCCTATTGTTTAAGGTAGTCACCTGAGATTCAGGTGACTGACCTTTGAGACTAAATAGGTGCATGTTTTGGATAGTTGTTGCACCTTTAGTCTCAGATCCCCCTCATCTTCATCAGAAGAATCACTAGGGGTGGAGAAGATTGGACCAGAGTCCTTTCTCTCATGACCAGTTCTGAGTTCTTGGCCACTGGATTTCCTCTGCTTACTGCAGTCTCAGTTGAGATGTCAGTAGGCTGAGTTGCCATGGTTGAGGTCTTAATATGTAAGCACTTTCAGAAGTGAGAGCCTCTTCCATATGGACATCCTGAACAGGTTCAGGAGTGTCCCCCTCAGTTGGGGTGACTGATGTGGATAGATATAGGAGACTCAGGAGTATTCACCTCTCTTTGAGTAGGGGAAAAGAAGAGAGACTTATTATACTCACTGAAACCTAGATCTTCATCAGTATAGAAGTCAAGGTTGGAATTGGTTGGTTGAGATCTATAGGCTGGGGATGGTAACTGTCCCCTGAAAGTTGATCACTTGAGTATTGAGACTCAGAGTGATGGCTTAAGGCAGTAGGGCTAATGAGCTATTCAGGCTGAGCATGAGGAACCTCAGCACTGATCTTTGAAAAATGGGAGTGGTCTGCTCCTCAGGAGAAGTGGGAGCTCCAGTATCCACTTCTTCCTGTAGGGTGAGTATATGGGTGCCTCCACAGACTGAATAGTTTGAGCAGGGGTTCGTTTGTATTTTCTTTGGTAGTGATGGATATTTGAGGCTGTGTAGGTGGTTGGAAAGCAGCAGGTGTGGGTTCAACACTAGCTTGTGCTGCTAGGTTGTCACCTTGAGCAATGAGCTCTAACATTTTTGGGACTAAGGCTGTTTCTACCCCAGAGAATCCAACAGTGGACTTTCTCAGTATTTTAAAAGGCCGGGCTTCATCTGTCCCAATTTAAGAGTGTTACCTGTTTCCTTTAACTGTGAGCCCAGTTCACAATTAAGAATGTATTGGACATATCTAGGAAACATGTAGTACTCTAAAGAATCTAAATTAGCAAGCAAATTTGTATAAACAAATTGAGAGTACCTGAATTTGACCCCTTGAACCATTCCATGGACTATAAAGGAGAGATCTTCAGGAATCTGGTCCCATCCACCATGCTTGTTTGATAAGCTGTGAATGACCACATGGAGCAGGAATCGCCATTGGGATGAGACCTTCCCTTTCCTGAAGGTCTTTACAGAGAAATCTCCTTCGTAGCCCATCTGCTCAAAGGAATGATTTACAGCTTCCTTTGGGAGAACACCTCACCTTCTTCATCATCCAGCTGAAGATATCGGTTGATGATGGCCGGAGTGATGAAGATTGTTCTCCCCCTGCACTGTGGCAGACAGTGCCTTCTCCCCGTCCATAATGAATCTTGGCAGGTCTTCCAGAATTCAAGCAACTGATCCTCATAGAGTGGAGGATCAATGGTTAGGGAGGTGAAGTAGTGAGACAGAGATAAGAAACGGCAAACCTCTGAAAATGAGGATCTTTCTCAGAGCATAACAGAGCAACTTGATTGTGTTGTCTGTGTAGCTGCATGGTAAAGTTGGGATCATTTCTGTGAGCAAGGTTAGCTATTGTGAGGTAGCTTAGAGATGAAGAAGAAATTTCAGAGAAGATTTTGGGTTTTAGGTTTGGATGAAAAACAGATGATAGAAGAGGGGGAAACCGTTGGGTTTATATGAGAGAGAGGATTTCAGATAAGTTTAATGAAAGAGGATAAAACTTTGAAATCCGGACGTCGGTCCCACCTCTGAAAAAGTAGTTTACTTTTTGCTCAAAAAGTAGTTTTCTTGGAAATCAAAAAGCTTCCGAAGGTAATTATCTTCGGAAGTTTTAATGAAAAAGCTTCCGAAGCTAAAATGACTTCGGAAGATTTCCTGAGAGTATTTGATGATTTTGCTTCGGAAGAAAAATTTAAGACTTGAAAGCTTTGTATAGGGATCAACAGCTTCCGAGAGTTAATTATTGCTTCGGAAGGAAATGTCCTCAAAATAAGTAAGTGTCTAAGATAACTATTTAAGCTTCGGAAGATAAAATTGAAATTTCTCCGAAGATAAATTTCTTAGATAGTTAAATATTTTGAAGATGTGATTTTCTTCCGAAGTTAAAATATAACTTCCGAAGTATAAAATCATCAATTAATCTAAAGAAAAACTTCCAATCCAAGGAAAAACATGAGCTTATGAAGATGATTGACTAGACAACTTAGAACACACATTTTTAAGAAATAATAAGAATTAGTTTTAAGAAAAATTTACTCAAGGTTGATCATCCCAATAGCTGATATTAGATATTTAAATCTTTGTTCATCAAAAGCCTTTGTAAACAAATCAACATATTGTTCATCTGTGTGAACCTTGACAAGTTTAATTAATCCCTTTTCATAATTATCTCTTATTAGATGATACCTGATATTGATGTGCTTTGTTCTTGAGTGCTGCACAGGGTTCTCTATATTGATATAGCACTGTTGTTGTCTATGTGGATTGAGTCTCCTTGAATTTAACCCTAGTCTAGCATTTGATTCTGAATCAAAGCACTTGAGCACAGCAGCTAGCGGCAGCAATGTATTCAGCTTCAGCAGTTATGCAGAGACACAGGATTGTTTCTTGCATTGCCATGAGACAACCCTTCCACCAAGAAATTGACATCCCCCAGATGTAGACTTTGCGTCATATTACAACCACCATAATCACTATCTGTATAAGCATACAGATTGAAGTCAGAGTTTTTGGATACCACAGACCAAGTGTTGATGCACCTTTTAGGTATCTTAGAATCCTTTTGACAGTGATAAGATGAGACATCTTAGGTTGGCTTGATATCTTGCACAGATGCATGTAGCAAACATGATATCAGGCCTGCTAGCAGTAAGATACATAAGAGACCCAATCATAGCCCTGTATAGTGTTCATCTACACACTCCCCTCAAGATCAGGACCAAGGGAGTGGTTTCTGGCTATGGGTGTCTTAGCAATCTTACAGTCAGTCATATTGAACCTTTTGAGTATGTCTTGAACATACTTGACTGACTTATGAAGATGCCATCTTCAACTTGCTTCACTTGAATTCCCAGAAAGAAATTGAGTTCCCCCATGGCACTCATTTCAAATCTGTCTTTCATCAGCTTCTCAAAGTCTTTGCAGAGCTTTGGATTAGTTGAACCAAAAATGATGTCATCCACATATACTTGAACTAGCAATATGTCTTTTCCTTATTCTGATGAAAGAGTTCCATCTATATACCTCTCCTGTATCCATGTTTACAGAGATACTCAGACAGTGTTTCATACCACTTCCTGGGTGCCTGATGTAACCGATAGAGAGCTTTGTCAAGTTTACAGACATAATCAGGATGATCAGGATCTAAAACCAGGTGGCTGTTTACCATAAACCTCTTCATCTATCACTCCATATAAAAAGGCACATTTCACATCAATTTGAAAGACCTTGAAGTTCTTGGATGCAGCAAATGCCATGAATATCCTAACAGCTCTCTAATCTTGCACTGGAGCAAAGACATCAGTGTAGTCAATCCCTTCTTCTTGTGTGTATCCTTGAACAACCAGTCTAGCTTTGTTTTGATGATGATGCCTCTATCATCTTTCTTGTTCCTAAACACCCATTTGGTTCCTATTGTAGTCTTCCCAAAGGAAGAGGACAAAGGTTCCAAACTTTCTGTCTTTTGAATTGAAGCAGTCTTGTTGCATAGCTTCAACCCAACTTCCATCCTTAGAGCCCCTCAACTTCTTTGGCTCTATCTGGGATAAAAAACAGAGTGAAGACAAACATTTGCTTCATGGGTTTGTCCTCTTGTTTTTACCCCAGAGACAACATCTCCAATGATGTTTGTGGTAGGATGAGACTTGTGGATCCTAAGCTGAGGAATCACAGCAAGTTGTTGAGAAAGATCTAAATTTGAAAATTTTGATCTGGCATAGATGTTTCTCCCACCACATCAGCACACTTTTCAAGTGAAACTGATCCAAGCAGTGTGTGACATCATTGATGTTCTCATCTATGGTGTGGTTAGTGGCATCAAGAAATCTTGGTCACTGTCACCATCACCATTGTTGTCTTCCACAGCTGAGGTGTTCTTATCTGGTTGTAAAGCCTCTGAGCTGGAATTTGAAGGCATACCAATGTATCAGCTGAATTGACATTGTTGTCTGATAGAAACCTCATTTGCAGTAGTAGTTCCAACTGGAGCTGAAGATGTATGACTTGAAGATCTTCCTAGCTCAAATCTTGGGTCAAGATCACCTGTATTTAAATTTTCTGCAGATCCTGAAACATTCTCACAAGATTGTTAAAACAGTTGGTAACTAAATCAAGATCAAATAGCCAATCTGGACCAGAACCAGCAACACATGGTGTGTGTTCATTGAAGGTCACATTGGCTGACTCCTCAACTATTCTAGTTCTAAGATTGTACACTCTATAAGCCTTAGCTTGGGAAGAGTATCCAATAAAGTGCCCATTATCTGATTTCTCAGCAAACTTGGCAATTTGATCTTTGGTATTCAAGATGGTGCAAGGACATCCAAATGACCTGAGAAAACCATGAAAGTTTTCTCTTGTGCCAAGTTCATAAGGAGTCTTGCCATGAGTCTTAACTACTAAAACTCGTTCTGCACAAAGCAGGCAGTGTTGACTGCCTCTGCCCAGAAGGTGATAGGCAGTTTAGAGTCAGACAGCATGGTTCTTGCAGCTTCAATCAGTGTCCTGTTTCTCCTCTCAGCAACACCATTTTGCTGAGGAGTCCTGGGAGCACTAATTGCCTTGTAATACCTTTTTCATCACAAAAGTATCAAGGTTGGTTCTTGAATTCTGTTCCTTGATCACATCTTATGATTTTGACCTTGTGATCAGACTGATTCTCAATCTTTAAGATGAAATTTTTTAGAATCTCAGGAGTCTCATCCTTAGTTCAAAGGAAAAGACCCAAGTGAATCTTGTAAATCATCTGTGATCACTAGACAGTATAAGGTCCTTCCTAAACTCATTACACTAGTGGGGCAAAGAGATCCATATGTAACAAGTTAGGGGTGTAGTGATGGAGTTCATTTTCCTTAGGCTTATGACATACCTTATGTTGCTTCCCTTTCAGCATGCAACACAGTGATCATCGCTTGTAAACTCTTTCTTTGGCATTCCAGTTACCAAATCATGCTTAATTAATTTATTCATGTTCTTAAAGTTTACATGGCACATTCTTTTATGCCATAGGAAAGACTCATCACTATTTGCTTTAGATAGAAAGCATGAAACTTCTCCAGAGGGAGAGGTTTCTTGCAAATCCATCTTGTACATGTTTCCCTTCCTGGGGGCTCTAAGCAAGATATGCTCATGAGGAATGACACACCAGGCTTAAGAACAATGCACTCATGTTCAGTAAAGAGCATGTTATGACTTTGATCACAAAATTGAGATACACTCAGAAGATTGTATCAAGCTCCTTAACAAGTTTACCTTTTCAATGCTGAGCTTACCATTTGTGACCTTGCCCCTTCCTGAAATGTAACCACCTTCATCTCCTCCAAAAGCAACTGGTCCTCCATCAATCCTTTCAAAATTCTGGAGTAGTGACCTATTGCCTGTCATGTGCCTGGAACAGCCACTGTCTATGATCCAGACATTTTCGTCTGTCTTCTACTGTCCCTGCACAAATGGAAAAATTTATTAGTTATATTGGAAACCCAAGCCTTGCTTGTCTTGGGCTTATTTTCAGAAGGTAATTCAACAATGATAGATCCTATGGTTGTACTAAGAGGATCTTGAGCTGTTGTAGATGGAGAAATCTCAGTCACTTGGTCTTTATTAGACATCCACACCACCTTTAGAGTCTTAGACTTGACCTTCAAAAGTTTGGAAGTTTTTGGAACTTCGGAAGTTTTGATGACTGATGCTTCGGAAGATTTTACAGACACTGCTGCAGATTTCAGTACTTCGGAAGAATTCCTTTCTCCGAGACCAATTTTTCTTCCGAAGGTAATTTTCCACTTGCCTTCTTCTTAGATTTTAAGCTTTCGAAGGAAACAGGTTTTCCTTCCGAAGTTTGAATCTTCTTCAAACTCTTTGAAGTCTTTTTTTTGGTCATGTGGACAGTGCTTTTAGGATTGAAGGGACAATCCTTGGCAATGTGAGTAGTGCTGTCACACATAACACAATTCATTTTCTTCTTCACAAGAGCCGTTTCTTGACAATAAGACTATTTTTGGTCACATCCCTTCTCCAACTTCATCTTTATAGATGCTGAGACAGTCTTCTTGGGCTGAGGACTGTGCTTGGAGTTTGATGGTCCAGGCTGTGCAGCAGTGGTACACAACAAATCATCTTCTTGCTACTGAGATGAGTTGAACAGGAACCAGAACTCTTAGCAGAAGAGTTTTGGTTGATGTCTTCAGTCCCTACTACTTTAAACCCTACAGAAATGAAAACATGTTTCTGCTTAGAGTCAAAAGCAGCCTTGATCTCTTGAGCCTTCCTTGCCTTTCTTTTGCTCTTTCTGATCAAGTTCTTTCTTATGGACTTGGTCATCACAGTCTTCACTTTCTCCTCAGAAGGATAGTGGCCCTTCTTGGAATCCTCCTCTTCACTCCTAGTAGAGGGATTCTTCACTATCTCTTTTTCATCCTCCTCTTCACTCATAGGATCTATGAGGGGAAGCTCATCTTCACAAGTTCCACACCTAGGGGTTCTTACAGACAAGATTGTGTGTGGAGGAGCTATCTCATTTGATCCCAGTCCCTGTCTGTTTTGATAGCACACTTTGTTGTGCAGGGATGAGGATATCATGTTCTTGAAGGTCTCTTCTTCAAGAACACTCTTTTCTGCCCTGGCTTTGCTGATCACAAGCTCATCCTGGCACTCAGTTAGCTTGGTTATGAGATCTTGAATTTGAGTTCTAAAATCTGTGTGTTCATGTTTTAGAACTGAAATGGTTTTCTCTAAGTCCTCTATTTTCAGTTTATAATCATTTTCAGACTTTCTAAAATCAGATTTTAAAATGTTTAAGGACTCAATATCAGATCTCAGTTCCAAGTTATAGGACCTGTACCTATTGACTTTAGCAATGCATTCAGGGGTACAGAGATGTTCCAATACCTTGGCTTCATCATGATCTGCCATCAGTGCTTGGTTTGGAGAAGCATCTTCCACCTGAAAGCTCCAGTCAAAGCCTCCTTCTTCAACAGCAACGGCAGCTTGCTGCTTTGACTTCTCATTATGAAGAGCTTTGTCAGTGTAGTTTGATCTGGGTTGTGTTTGGCCACCATTTGTTTTAGGTGCCTTACACTCTCTGGCAAAGTGGCCCATCATACAGTTATAACACTTGACTTTGCCTTTGTCCAGTCCAAACTTTCCACTGGTTGCATTGCTTGGAAACTTCCTTCCAGTCCTCTTGTAGAACTTCTTGGCTCTGTGAGTGAGAAGAGCCATCTGCTGGACTATTTCCATGTACTCCAGCTCATCTGGATGAATACAGTCCAGGTCTTCAAGAGTGAAAAGAGAGTTGCCACAGCTTTCATCAGAAGACACAAATGCTTGAGAAGAGCTTGTCTTTTGGAGTGGGCTTCCTTGAGTGTAGTTCTCCCTTGGTGTCTCTGGGAAGGTGATGAAAGGACCCTTGGGTGAGTTGTCAGGGTAGCATATAAGATGATGGCTGGGCTCTATGCTATCCCTTTCAACCACATGTAGGGTTGAACCCATTTGATTGTTGGAGTTGCTAGATGAACCCTGCATGTTCATCTCCATCTGGTAGCCACTGAGAATCCCATATAACTCTGTCAGAGTAAGAGTTTTGAGATTTTCAGTTCTCTTGATCACCACACAGTAGTGTGTCCATTGCCTAGGAAGTGAGGACATGAACTTCCTTACAATGTCTCTATTCTCAAGAGAAACTCCTCCATCCACAAGGGTATCCACAATCTCAACATACCTGAAGTATTGCTGAGTCATGGTTTCACCTGCTTTGAAGGTGAAGTTTTCAAACTGCTGCTTCAGGAGATCCTTCTTGTTCTCCTTGGCTTCAGAAGAACCCTCATACATCAGTTTCAGTGCATCCCACAGCTGTTTAGCTATTTTGCACTTCTTGAAACCTCTGTATACAGAGTTTGGAAGGGCAGTTTGAAGAGCTGTCATGGCTTTCCTGTCTATCTCTACTCTCTTCCTATCTTCATCAAAG
Source organism: Flaveria trinervia (assembly GCA_025506515.1). Classification (NCBI taxonomy): domain Eukaryota; kingdom Viridiplantae; phylum Streptophyta; class Magnoliopsida; order Asterales; family Asteraceae; genus Flaveria; species Flaveria trinervia. Next base: position 2,888,459 of record CM046457.1, on the reverse strand, counting down.
TAGTTAGCCACTTCCTTGGGAATCATACCAGCACCAGTAGCAGAGGGTGTGCTAGGTATGAAAGGTCCATTCTCAATAGACTCCCACATTCTTGAATCAAGAGACCTGATGAAACCTTCCATTCCTAAACACCAGGTGTCAAACTCATCAAGAGTGATCAGTGGGGACTTGTTCATGGTTCCAGTTTCCATATCGGTTTTGGAAATGGCTGCCATTTGAAAGGTTTAGTTTTTGTGTGTGTGAGGGATCTTAAGATGGTGAGATCTTATATCAAGAGCTTGAGAGCTCTGATACCAAATGCAGGATCGTTGAAGGGTGATTTATAACACAACAACACAAAGAGGAGATTAACCAAACCTTAATCAAACAGTAAACTGGATTAACCAGATAAGACACTAAGAACACAAGTAATGTAAGAGACAGAACACAAGAGTAAGTTTTCAAGAATGCATATATTGCTTTCTATATGTTCTATTACAAGTGTTACAAAGCATAAATAAAAGATACAAGAACATGAGATACTTATACTACATCCTACAACTGGCTATACTTTGAAAGCCAGCTGGATACAATTGACTAGACACACAAACAAAATCAATTGTAGAGTCAAAAGGCAGATTGCCTTTTGACTTGTGACTATGACATGCCATAGCTCACATCCTTATCTATTACAAAAAGGATAAGTACATAAAGTAGAAAGTATACAGACTCAAGACCTCAATGTACAGTTACCAAAAGCATGGACCTTTTCACCAACTCATGTAAGTTGTGACTTGCAGAGGTACATCGGAAGGGTGTCCAGCTTTACAGAAAAGTACATCAGAAAAAGCATGTCTTAAAAGTCTTCGGAAGAAATCTGTCTTCATAACTTGAAGCTTCGGAAGACTTTGTCTCTGAGGCTTGAGAAGACTTCATCTTTGGCTTCGGAAGATATTGGTCTTGGCTTCGAAAGATTTCACACTTAGAATATTTCTGTTGTGTGTGAAACTTCCGAAGCATTCTACTTCAGAACTTGTGCAGCAGATTAAGTCTTGGATGTTTGGGTTGCATCAGCCTCTTCATTAATCTCTACAACGTTGATGTTAATCAAATTAACTTTGCAGATAGATCTTAGGAACGATGCTAATAAAAAGCCCTCTGTCAATTCGGTTTAATAGAGCTTCGAACATGGATCTCCGTTAAGTTGCAGGTCGCGATGAAGGTGATGGTCAAACTCGATGTTTGTGTGTGTTTCAAGTGAAATTGGAAGTAGTAAACGTTTAGGATAGATAGACGATCGTGTAGATTTATTTAATTTGATTATTATTAGGGTTTAATTCCCGAACATTGAATGCTTGATGGTCGACGGTTACTCGAGCTCGAACGCTCTTGTAACCGATGTTAAATTTAATTAGAATGCATGTAATGGTTCGAATCCTCTTAATGAATGGTTAGAAACTGATATTTTTGGTTGAAACCCAAAGAGCCGAGAGTTTCGGCCTCACCGGAGCTCGCCCGGAGCTCGATACCGAAAAAACGGGGTGAGGGAGGGCGGTTTGGGTTATTTCACCTAAATTACACTTTTGGTCCCTCGTTTTTCATTAGTTATAACTTTATGTCAAAACTTTAAAACAAAGTTTAATAAATGGCAACTTTGACTCCAAACTTAATATCACTTCAATAGTTTATATAACTTGCTTATTTTACTTTATAAAATCCTTATTGCCTATTAAATTTCATAAGGAATTTCACAATTGAATTCCAATTGTGTAAGTTAAACTATTAATTTAAAATAACCCTATAATCTTTACAAAATCCAAATTCTATATAAGTATTACGTTTACCCATTTATAAACATTATTAAAATTTATAAATATTGTTAAATATCAAATATTAAATTATTAAGATGGTTAAAGATAATAGTCTTTATGTATTTACTTATCTTTATAATTCTCATAGAAGTTTTAAAGTCTAATAATAATTAGAACCTCATAAATGATATATAAAGCCTCATAAGTTTATAATTTTTATATGAAAGATAAATGTGAATTTAAATCACAAAGTTAACACCTTCATATTTTTTATCACCATAAAAAGTGAAGTAGTTTGATTTATGTGTTTATTTTGTATAAGTGACATAAGGATTCAAGTTTACAATTTTAAAAAAATAGCAGATGTTACACCGAACGCTACCAAAAAGGAGGTCCATTCCCCCTACCCCCCAACCAATGAAGCCGACAATCTCATGATGAAAGGTCTGAAGATGAAATGTTCAATTTAGGTTTTCACGGATGGAACAATAAGACGTGAATAGAATTTTTACATTAATACATAACATAAATTGGAAATGTTATTATATGTAAAATTACATAATTATTTCTTTTAATGATAGATGGTTTAACATTTTAAATTAATTGAGTTAACTTTTTTGGATAAAAATAACAATTTTGAAAACCTTTGAGATACAGATGCTAAAAATGGATGAACATGACAAATATAATTAAAACACAGGAAGAAAAATGTCAACTTATTTTAATAAATTGCATAATAAGATTTGTTTAAAAAAGTTTTTGAGGGTATAAACAAATGAATAGTGAAAATGTCCGCACGTTGTGACGGTACAACTGTTACGAGATTTTTTGGTAATTCGATTTAAGTCAGTATCGGCTCGGTGTATTATAACATAAATTAAAAAATCAAAAATATAATTATTACAAAAAATTAAATGAAATAAAACAAATACGTATACTACAAAAGTTTTTAAGATAACTATATTATCCCAACAAGATTAGTAAAAAACATGTGGTATTTATGGTCGAAAATCACTTCTTACCTATATTTTAAGGGGAGTGTTTTCATTTAATAAATGTAGTTTAAAGTTTTATAATCATTGGAAGAAGTGTTCGGTGGTGATTTGTATACACCGGAGAAGTTAATGGAGAAATTATCAACACAAAATATCATTTTAATTGGTATTGAGCTGTTAACAACCGGCAATGGAAAGGGGAAGATGGATTAGGACTCAATCGCAATAAATGAATGACATTGAAAGTAAATGATGGTTTTGTTTTACCACGTGTATATGCTTTAGCATTATATTATAAGCTTCATATGTTATACTTTATTGTAAGAGCATAAATGAAATAAAATAGTTAATTTTTTTTAAATTAAACATGACTTTTCATATGGATGATTTTATTCATATGTAAAATCATCATTCTATCATCTTTTTATTTTTATTATAAAAGATATAAATAAATATTAAAATTATTAAACTCACAATATGCCACTACAAAAATATTAGTATTATAGTTGTTATAAATATGAAGATATATATAAGCTATATGTTTAAATATTTAAATAAATAATACTTAATTTAAAATCTATTTAGTTATAAAAATAATTAGTAAATATATAAATTTAAATGTCAATTTATGTTATTATAAATAAAATCAAATTTAATGAAGTGAATTAAATAATATCATATTATTAAATAATGTATTAATAATATAATAATTAAAAAAAGTTAGTTAAATGGAAGCAAAAGTAAAACTATTGCATAAAACACTTGTATTTTGTGCTTAAAATGTTATATAGGTATTTTATAATTTAGATAAAATTATCATTTTATACTTTAATAAGTATTATACAGTAGTACATAATAGATAAGTTAATCATTACAAATCGAAAACGAATAGACTTTAGAGTGGGTGACGGTGACCTACTCATTTTTAATATAAAAATGATAGTTTATTAACAATTCAAGCCTCAAAACAATATTAAAATAAAGCTTTGCTCTCTGGTTGTATCCTTTAATTTATGTTTTAATAATAGAATAAAATATAGTAATGACGATCATGTATCCAGATGCTTATGAATTGCCACTTAGAACGTTTGCGTCTGTCGTCACTATTAAAAGATACATAAATATGATAAGCCATAAAATACCGTTAAATATAACACTTCTGTCTTTACTCAAACTTATATATTAAAGTGTTTACAGCTAAGAACAAGATATGTTGAAAGTTTAACTATGACTTATAGACAAATGACAATGATCATATCAATATTCAAAACAGACTCAAACTAAACACTTGAAGCAAAACAAGAATCGTCAACTACTACAAACGCTAAGCAATACAAATGATTTTATGAGTAGAAAACATTTATAGATATCAAAGTATCATTCGTTCTCTTTCTTCCTTTTATAGAATCTAGCTCAATAATAATATAATCCAAACAGCCCATTTCTCGTGCATTTATCAAAGAGCAAATGGGTCGGGTTGCTGGGCAAACGAAACAACAACTAGTTCAACTTATCAACTCCGCATAAGCTATGATCCAAACCCATAAAACTTTGGGCTCACATTCTAGCCCAAAACATCAATGTCATATATGAACAATAAAAAATAAGAAAATATTACAGAATAGTAACTAAATTTTATAAGTATTCTAATTATACCACTTATATATTTATTGTTTCAATTAGATTACTAATATGTATATTTATTAAATTAGGTCACTATAGTTTTAGGAATGTTTCAATTAGACCGCTTATATTTTTTTCAAAGTTTTTTAAATAATTCACAAATTTTTATTAAATAATTTGATTTTTATAGATATTGTTAATTTTTTAAAAAATTTTCAACATTTTTAGAATATTTTACAATTTATGAATAACCTAATTAGAACAATCCTTAAACTTTAGTGACTAAATTGTGACCAAGAAAAAAATTAAGAGTGATCTAATTAGCCCAAAAAAGTTTATGAGTGACTAACTACAATAATCTTAAAACTTTGATCGTTATTTACCAAGTTATCCTTAAAAAAAAAAGAAAAAACAAAATGCTAAACACATAATATGTTTATAATTGAATTGGAAATTTATATATTTTAACATGCACTATATCTTTTGACTAAAACATAGAGCTATATAAGCAAGAATCATTTAAATACAAATCAAATGGAATATAAAGAAAAAGCTAACTTTTTTGATCGTCTCAACAAGTACGATCATTGTAATTTCACGTGGGTTATCAATGTTGTTTTGTCTAGTGTTATCTCCTTCCATCAATGGACTACGCCCTATCAACCTAAATGGGTTATCAATGTTGTTTTGTCTAGTGTTATCTCAACAAGTACTATCATTGTAATTTCACGCGGGTAAAAGTTACCCAAAAGTGACTATATTCTTGTTTAACCATTTATTTAAATATAAAGAACTAAATTTTCATACTTAAACATTTTTTTAAAAAGTTATAACATAAAAAGACAATCTGACAACATCTGAAGCAGTCTCTTAATGGTTCAGATGTCTGAATAATTTAACACTTAATGATTCAGATTGTTTGTTTCGCAAGCAAATGTCTAAATAGTTTAGACATTTGTTTCTGAATGGTTAAACATTGTATTAAGTTGAATAGTTAAAAGATCTAATGTTAAATGGTTAAGACCTCTTATCTGAATTAGTCAGACATTTGCTTTTAAATAGTTAAGCGATATACTAGTTATTAATGATTCAGACCTCTTAATTCTTCAACACTGTTGGTTCAGACTTCTTATTGGTTTAACACTTAATCATTTAGAAATTGACAAACAGTTCAAAATCAAACATTTGTTACTTTTAATTTGTATATGGTATTATTATATTATATTAACTATCAATCACTAATCCCTTAATTTAGGTCAGCCATCAAACTCCTTTATAAAAAGTAGTCTGATATAAAGCTATTTTTCCCCTTATCGTAAGTTTTATATTAATGAAAATTAAAGATTTTAGACTGTTAGTTCACTTTTAGTATTGATCTAGCCTATGTTTTTATTAGGACCGATAGAGAACATCTACATACTTTTTTTTCTCTATGTATCATGTATCAATTATATTAAACTTGACTAAATATATGACAATTATATATTTACACTTGACTAAATATAGGTTAAATGACAAACATGCTAAGATTTTTTTTAAATAAATCCTAAACTATAGTATATCAACACCTCATCTAGGATAATTTTGATCATTTATAAAAAATTCGATAATTTTTCGTATTTTATGTTCTTTTGTAAAGCTTGGTATAAATGACATCACATGCATAACTAAATGGCTTATATAACACTTTTAAGTTTTAACTTTTAATATTGTGCGACTTTAAAAAAGAAAGTTAATGATATCGTTGACATTCACAAATATTATCCGCGCGGATTTAATTTAACTTATTCATCGTTGACACTCACATAAAATTTATTAATGATAAAAATGTTATTCTAATATATAATAAAATATTAATATTAATTTTTTTAAAATTTGTTTTTAATTTTTTTTAAAAAAAAAACATTTCGTTCTAAAACAACTTTATAGAAATGTCATTTACAAAAATTTGCTTGTTATAACTCTCAAATTTGATTCTTTTTTATTTTAAAAGTATGACTCTTTAAAGATACCAATTTTAAAATATTTTGTATTTTTAAAATGTTTTATGCTTTGGAAAAAAATATTATTTTATAAACAAATTGTTTATTTAGAAATAACATTAATAAATAGACTTTTTTTTAATTTATTAAATCTAAAAAGATCTTAAAGAATATTATTAGTAATTTATTAAGACGTGTGTTATCATTCTAATCATTCTAACATATCCAATAAATTATTTTCCTGTCTCTCTCATAATAAATAAGAAAATTATAAAAATAGTTAATTTAACTTTCCTTTTTAACTATAATATGTTAAAACAAATATATATCTATATTTGTGTTTCTTGTTTTTCTCATACTAAGTGATAATTATTGTAAATAAATAAACTAAACTATTAACCATCTCAAATATAAATGTAGTTATTTTAACAATTTATTAATACATATTAAATATATAGTAATAATTTCTAATTCATTAAGTCTTAGAACTTTTAAATATTCATTATATTTTTATTTCAACAATGGATAATAACATCTTGAAAATAAAATATTCATAAACTAATGATTTTTATATGTTTTATTTATTCCACCCATGTAATACATGAGCTTTAACCTAGTTATTTAATATGCGAAAAAGTTTTGGTGAAAATAATTATGATGTTAGCACGTATATTCTCAAGATATTTTTTTATTAAAATAGTTACTAAATGATATATGTTCATAGGATGCGATTTATAAACCCATTAACCATGCTATTTAAATAGGATTGACAATCACGATCTTTATAAAATATTATCTTAATATTGAAGTGTGCAAATCATCCTCCTTATTCAACTTAATATTTCCATGAATAACCATAACTCTTTGTTATATTTATATCTTTGATTTGATGCGATGTACATCTATCAGGTTACTTGGTGTATCGTTTTTGCTGCATGAAGTTTACGGCGAAATTTATAGGAATACTGTTTGTAGTTTTCCGAAGCTATTATTACCTAATAGAGGTGGTGAAACCATAAACTATAAACTATTTGCCATCTTAATATTTTTGGTTAATATATGATTAGCGTGGAACCAGAATTTTTTTTAATGGGGTCATTATTTTTCGATTATTCGTTTTGTAACAAAATAATATAAAAATTTTCAGGTTGTCCGGTCGGATCGGGTCGGATTGATTCGAAATGTAATTACATTGCATTAAAATGCTAACAAATTATTAATTTACCTAGATATCAAAGTTCTAGATAAGAAACATACATATAAAGTATGCATATATCACAATAACAGAATTTGTAATACCTTTATTGTAGGGTCAAGAATTACATAATATTTAAAAACCAACTTGAATGAATAGTGGGTTTGTTGATTGAGTTTATTTGGCCACATGAGTTTTGAGGTTTTTCATTTTAGCCCCTCATTCTCAAACAATATTATATATCTTGGAATTTTGTGGAGGGAGAGAAAGTGGGTTTGTGGGGGGATGGAGCTTTGCCACCGTTTAACGCCGATCTACTCCTTCCGCCTTCACACGACGGAGAGGGAAAGGCATGGATCCTCATGTTTGTCGGTTGCTGTGGCGTTGTGTTTGTTTCCTCTTTTCTCCGATTTGATTTCGGGGTTTTAAGATGGCAGCATTCTAGCTGCTCCGACGGTCTTCTCCACTTGGGTCCCGATCGTCAGGCCGTCAGACTCTCTCTGACTTTGATTACTGAATGAGATCGTGTCAACTACTGCGTTGAACATTCAAGCAACGCGCGAGGTAGAATCTCCCTAGTTATATTTAATTATCAACCAAATTGAAGAGTTATATAATAACTTTTTAAAGTTCAAACTCTAAACTATGTGAATATTATATGACCGAATTAGTAGTTGAGTTGATGGTATAAATGTGGACAACAAATAGCCTATGATATCTGAACCCAAACACATCAAAATGTGTGGGAGTAAAGCAAAATCCATCTTTTGAACACTTAAACTACAAAGACACTTAAAGTAATTGGGGCTAGGGTTAAGTTTTATTTTGTGTTATGATAATAATTGTATTTTAGTAATTTATCTAAATAAAAAATGGAAAAAAGGCTACTAGAGAGATTCAAACTCGTGACCTCATCTTGGATTCAAGCATGCGATTAACCATTGAACCAATAACATTTTTATGATATAATTTCAACCTTACAAATGGGGTCACTTTCTGCAAAACTAGATAATAAATTTGACAATATACGAAACACTATGGGTTCAAAAATTAATCCTCGTACTCGATACCTTAGTTCCGCCCCTGTATGTGATGTCAAATCACACCACACATAGGATGTAAACGAACGAGTTAACTGAGTTTGAGCTTGACTTGTTTTAGTTACTAGAGCCGGATTCCACTCGTTCCAAGTTCTACTTCTACAACTTGAGTTTGGCTTGTGAGTAGTTTTTCAAACTCGAGCTCGATTCGTTCATCATCTATTATTTATTTTTATATTTTTGCACGTATAGTTATATATATCAAATAATATTTTTTATATATGAATAATATAAATGTATGTACGTATTATATAAAATTCATATAAATAATACGCTCACGAGTGAGTCAAGCTCTATATATAAAGTTCATGTTGAAGCTCATTTATTGAATATACTCTGATATAGGCTCGACCTTCGGCCCAAGCTCATTTAACGTTGATTCAGTTCAAGCTTTTAGCGAGCCGCTTTCGAGTAACCCATAAACGATCCTAGTTTGGTCACGCTACTAATTGTGCATTTAAACTTTCAATTTTTATTGGCCATGCGTTGCGACAGTATTGTATGTGGTGTGATAAAGTTCGTATACACTAATAATTTACCTGACTTGTCTTCAAACTAAATTCACGTCAAACCCTCAAGTAACTCGAATTTATACTGCTAAACGAAAAAAGTATTAAACTTGACTTGCTTCTTTTCAAAACAATACTATGTCAATATGTAGACCAACTTAACATGTACATAAAAAGCCCATAGATTACAATACTCACGATTCATTTCCAAAATAGATTTAAGTAAAACAAACCGTACATAAAAATAGTCAATTTGAAAACACTTATTATAAACTCTTCAGATATGAATCTATCTGTTTAAACACATAAATTACAACGGTGCCGACTTGTTTCAAATTAAATTTACGTTGAAACGTAAAGTAGAAAACAATTTATATTTGACCCGACTCGTTTCTATATAAAACCTACGTCAAAACGTAGGCGGGTGTCGATATGTAAATTATCTCAAAACGTATATTACAACATGAACATAAACATTTTATATATGACATGACTCATACGATCACGTATCTAGAAATACGAATAAAACTTGTGGTCAAAACATTGCTGGACGTCAAAAATTAGATAATGATAATCTCAAAACGTATATTAAAATACGCACAAAACCATTATTCACCTTGTCAAAAATTAGATAATGATAATCTCAAAACGTATATTAAAAGTTGTATTGGAAAAAACCCAAAACTCTAAAAAACTTAAGGGGTCAAAGTAACACGTCAAAGTTGATCCGTTAGATTTAAAATCAATAAACAAATATTATTATTATTTAATTATTATTTACACTGTTTAATCCCATTTGCATAAATATAGGTAGAATACCTCTAGAAATACACTAGCATGATCTTGTAATACAAAAATCACTATATGTATGAACATTTAAAGGAATCTTGTTATTTGACGTAACTTAAAGTTTGCAATAAGGATGGTGAAGTAGGTGTTTACAACTATTGGTATAAACAATAAAAAAATGATCATTTTCACATGGTTAGGTTACGTTGGTTTGCATTATATATGGGTTTTATGTCGGGCCACTAGGCATATAAAACACTTGATTTATTAATAAACTCATGTTTATCCATTAGAGATTTACTTAAAATCTATACACAGTATATTATACAAAACATAGTTTTACCGTTTCTTAACTAACATACAACAGTCTAACAGTATAAAACACTCTACTCAATGTAGATTTTTAATATTTGTTCTCTGCTCATCTTTATTTTCATATAACAACATAACTATAACTCGAAAAACCTGCATTTTACACAATGTGATTGTTCTAGACGGAGATAAATACCATACTGGTACCTAAACTAATGATACCAAATTTATGAAAAAGTGGATACCGAATACTGTACCTAATAGATCAGTATGGTATCGTTTTTTCGGTACTTTACCGATTTGGTACCACTTTGGTTTTTCATATTTTTTTCGATAATAAACTAAGTTTTTACATGAATCTTGTACAATTTCAAAATTTATAACCCCAAAAACATTTAAAATGTCTTTAAATTATATAAACAACATTCGTAATCTTGAACTTGGAATATAAAACGCTAAAAAATTCCCAAAATTGAATCAAAATGGTAAAAGATTAATTTCCGATACTCGATACCAAATCGGTACCGGTCGATATTTACCGGTACCACAACCGCCTATTACCTTTCTTGATTTTATGCAAAATTGAGTATCGATGCCTGTATTTTTTGTTCAGTTAGCACAGTATATGTATCGCTACCAATACTTGATGCCATTAGCGAAGCTTCTTTGTGCCCGGGTGGGGGGCTCTTTTTCTTGTCAGCAGTGTTAATTTTCGGTTTGGTAGTGTAAATTTTTTGTTCGATAGTGAATTTTTTTAACAAATATAGAGTTCACCCCTGTAAAATAATTTATTTTTACCACCGCACCATATAAGATTTGATTCAAACTTTGCCACTTTTTGATACCAAACACTCATCCTTGTTGTATTCGACTCCTACAGTATTGCATTCTTCAAAGTAGAAGGACCAAAAATACAAGACTGAAACCTTAAAAAACAACAACAATAATATTATTATTATTCGTTAATTCGTTAATACATAATACAAATAAAAACAAGCTTAAAAAAGCTCCAAACACAAAATTTGTCATCAACTCCCGCTATACGCCATTACAGAAGAAGAAACAACAACCAACTTTCTCCACAATTATCCTCTGTTACGTGACTGCCTCTAGCGTCACCGTCACCGTCACCGTCACCCTCCTCCGCCACGTGTCACCTGAGCTTCCACTGACCTCAGATAACCCTCATCTCCATAAAACCCTACGCAATTATCCTCTTCAATCTCACCTCGATCTGTGTGATTCCATCATCCAGTGATATTCAATCCCCTTTAATTGATCCCTTGATTCTCACGCAATCACATAACATCAATCGATAGTTGCATCGTCGGAGAAAGATGGATCATGCTGCTGATGCTTTCCGTACGGATTTGATGACGATCACACGCTTTGTGCTGAATGAACAATCGAAGCATCCGGAGTCGCGTGGGGATTTCAGTATTCTGCTTAGTCATATTGTTCTTGGATGCAAGTTTGTTTGTGCTGCTGTTAATAAGGTTGATTGATGTTCTTCTTGTGTTTTGAGTTGTTTGATTGAAGAAAGGTGTTAGCTTTTTTTAGTTTAACATGTGTATACAAATTGTGACTTTTTTGAGGATAGTGTGGATCGATTTTGTCTATTTGTGTGTTTGAATATTGATGGTGTTAAAGGTTTATGACTTTTAGTTGTGTCGATTTTGATTTAATGAAGTTGTTACAGTTTAAAGTTTGCTTGTGCAGGCTGGTTTGGCAAAACTCATTGGGCTTGCTGGAGAGACTAATGTGCAGGCAAGTTAAATAGTTAAACAGTAGAACACTTCTTTTAAAAGATGGAAATTTTGATTCGTTTACTTATTAGTGGGTCGATTTGGGTTGTCTGTTATCTCAAACGGGTCAAATAAAAAGTTTTTAGACGAAAGGGGAATGAGTCGAATGGGTCAAGTACTCAAGCAGGACGAATTGGCTGAAGATCGCCAAAGAAAACCTCTTGAATCATTGTTAAAGATTTGGATTATCATTGTGATAATGTTGTTTTTGTAATCGTAAAATATAATCAACACATTAGTTAGTGATAAAAGTTGGAAAAAATGTGTTTGCAGCTCAATCCAAATCGCCCCGGTTTGGTTCTGACTTGTACTACAATAAGGACCGTTTTGACCCGTTACCTAAAGTGCCCATCTTGCACGTCTACTCGCTATATTTTATTTGTTACGGGTGCCTGTTTTTGTTTCAGGGAGAAGAGCAGAAGAAACTGGATGTTTTGTCCAATGAAGTTTTTGTGAAGGCTTTGGTCAGCAGTGGCAGAACAGTGAGTGTTAGCTAATAATCTTTGAATTCATGTTTTTACTGTTTAACTGTTAACTGTTTTAGTCACTCTTTTTCAGTGCATACTTGTTTCTGAAGAAGACGAGGAAGCGATAATCGTAGAACCATCCAAGCGTGGGAAGTGAGACCAAAAATTCTCTTCAAATTTTAAATCATAATATCTCAATTCTGTCACTTTCTTATCTTTTCTCTTTTATATTTACATTTCAAGAATTATTTGCAAATTATGCAGGTATTGTGTTGTTTTCGATCCGTTGGATGGATCTTCCAACATTGACTGTGGTGTTTCCATAGGAACTGTATGGCAATCGACACCCATCTAATACAAATTTAATTTTTATGTATATGTTTTATAAATTCATATACTATATATCGAAAATTCTTCAAGATAGCTTGATTTTGCAGCATGATAAATTGAATTCCTTTCATCTAGATTTTTGGGATTTACATGATAAAAGATAGTGGTGCGGCCCGTTTGGAAGATGTTCTTCAGCCTGGAAAGAATATGCTGGCTGCTGGATACTGCATGTATGGTAGCTCTTGCACGGTGAGGATAATCCTATCTCTAGAAGTGAAAAAATGGGCGGGTATTGCACGGGTGGTTAAACTTTGTATGGGTCAACAAGAAAACATTATGTCCAAAACAGTTAGATTTTTAAACTGTCATTAGCGTGTTACAAATCATCAAGAAAACTTTGTATGGGTCATCAAGAAAACATGATATCCTGTGTGATAAATTGGCCCTTTTAACCTGCTTGAAAACAAATCGTCTCCTTTTGTCATGTGTTTAGGATTAACGCGTTGAACAAATGCTTTTGACTAATTAGATTGCTGATTGGGATCTTATTTTGTTAATTAGTTTATTCATTGAGATATGCATTCCTTGTCAGCTTGTGTTAAGCACTGGATCTGGTGTGAATGGATTTACTCTTGATCCATCTTTAGGGGAGTTTATACTCACCCACCCTGACATTAAGGTAAGTCATTCTTTTAACCTTTTTGTTTTTGTTTATTCAGTGAAACAAACTGTTATAAAAACTGATTTAATTTTATTTACTATACAGATCCCAAGAAAGGAAAGATTATTCTGTGAATGAAGGAAATGCTAAGAACTGGGATGGTCCTACTGCAAAGTATGTTGATTATATTATTTCTCTTTCGCGTTGTTGTTGTCTCTATGTTTCCTTTTTATTTTTTTTAAACAAATTTCACCATTTCAGGTTGTGGAAAAATGCAAGTTTCCCACGGATGGTTCACCTGCAAAATCTCTTAGATATATCGGAAGGTACTTGCTTCTTCTTCTTCTTTCATAATTTAAGGGGAAAATGTCATAAAATAACCGCATACATTCTCTTCGTTTATAATTTGATTTTGGTAAATGGACTTCTAAAATCGGTACTAAAACCATTATCATATTCAGATATTGATTATTTTGGCTGATTTTGACTGAGAAACGCGTAAAATACTGACCTGATTGAATAATTTATAACTTTACATAATGACTTTTGATAGTAGGATGGTTGGTGATGATCTTTAATACGAAATGATTCGCATAAGAAATGAATCGACAATGTATTAATACGAAATCCATTCTAACCAGAGAACCGTTAGATTCGCATAAACACCTGTATTTATTTAATTGTGATACATAAAGCCGTTATGTAACTGCATAACCGCCTCACTTTCTCTGTACAAGTGACTATTTAAGTCCTTTTGTAGATTTTAAGGAACACCAGTTTTGTTTTGTTGACCTTTCATAAATCCTGTTTCCTCGCTGCCTGTTACAGTATGGTTGCTGATGTTCACCGCACCTTACTTTACGGGGGCGTGTTCTTGTACCCCGCTGATAAGAAAAGCCCAAATGGAAAACTAAGGTACACTTAACCGAATATTCAAAACAATACGTTCTTAACTACTACATAATGGTTCGTTTCGCCACTTAATTTAAACATGCATATTATAAAAACAGGGTTCTCTATGAAGTCTTTCCAATGTCATTCTTGATGGAACAAGCTGGAGGACAGGCGTTTACCGGCAAAGAACGGGTAATTTTTGTATTTGGATCGAATTTCATGGTAACGGGTCATTAAAACGTATAAAATTTCTCCGAAATGAAAATTTCTTTTACATGTTTGATCGGTAGGCTCTTGACTTGGTCCCCAGAAGATCCATGATCGATCTCCGATATTCTTGGGAAGCTATGATGATGTGGAAGAGATCAAGGCATTGTATGCAGCTGAAGGAAAGGCATAAACAAAGGTTGTTCTTGTGCAGTTGTATTTCCCTTTTATTCAGCTCTTATATAAGTTCAATTTTATTACAATTTGATGAAAATAATGTGTTTTATATATGTTTATTAAACTACTCATTGTCCCAGGCTTTCAGCATTTGTGTTCATTTTCATTAGATGGTATCTAGTGACTCCTACAAATGAAAATAATGTGTTTTATATATGTTTATTTTCTAGTTTCATGTATACTGTCACATAAAATCATCAATTTTTTTAGCTTTGATACGTTAAAAATAAGAACTTTAGTTCTATATTCGTGAAACTTAATACATTACAACTTAATTAACCCTAATATGTTTTAAATTCAAAGAGGGTAATCAATAGATCTAAAATTAGTACAATT
Source organism: Flaveria trinervia (assembly GCA_025506515.1). Lineage (NCBI taxonomy): Eukaryota > Viridiplantae > Streptophyta > Magnoliopsida > Asterales > Asteraceae > Flaveria > Flaveria trinervia. The sequence continues at coordinate 2,873,227 of CM046457.1, read as the reverse complement.
GTACAAACGACACAAGCCAATCGGGCTTGGGCCTTGGTTAAATGGGCTTATTTTATATCTTAATACTTTAATAGTATCTCATTGGGCCTCTAACTTCAGTCTCCAAAGTCCAAACTACAACTTTATAACTAAAACAAGATAATAACTTGCATATTTCTTTTCGTATGGTCCAAACGAGTCCGAAATTTTAACATTCAAGCGATGTAAATTAAAGCACATGTAATAAGATGTTAGTTAAAACATAGGTTATAAAAGTTTTCAACTGAAATCTAACCTTCAAAATACGCGTGCTAATGTATAGCTGCCAAAGACGCACCTAAAATCTAGCCTCCATAACGATGCGATTGAAATCTAACATTCAAAAGATGTCGGCTGAAATCTAGCTACCAAAAGATACAAATAAAAAACTAGCCTACAAAAGACAGCGATCAAAATCTCGCCTTCAGGCTTCCTGACGTTTTATTGGTTTTGATTGTTTATCAGTGGACCCCGACCTCTCTATATTTTCAAATTATTTCTATCAGTTAAAATTTAGCTTTCGGGTTAAAATCTAACTAACTAAGTTTACATGTATGTTTTTAAATGATTCTTTTGAATATGTTTTGTTTATAAAAAGGCAAAAGTCCATAACAATTTTACAATTAAAAAAATAAGTCAAGATGTACATTCTAGTGGTTTTCCATAAGAATAGTATACCATTAAAACAATAAAAAATGTATATAGCAAAACATTATTGTCAACTCAATAAAATCACACATTTTCAAAGTTAACCATCACGTCACTTAACATATTATAGTTTTATGTGGTTTCCAGGTTATGGTTTACCCATAACTTTTATTATTTTAATATTGGTTAGCTTTTATTTGTTTCCAAATTTAAAATTTGACTTTATCATATTTAGGTACTTTCTTCTTTAAGCTGTTTCTTGAAAATGGTAATATATCATTGTGATTTTTAACGTAATTTCTAACTAATATCATCTATACTTATTAATAAAACAATAAATTTAGTGTCACGTGATATTCTTTTAAGCTTTTATTTTTTCTAATTTCTGTTTAAATATGTATCTGTTTTTAGTGTTAGTCTAGGTTCTTTTGATTAAAAATCAACTTCTGGTACAAGATATATTTAACGAAATTTTGGACATTTAACCCTAAATTAGAGTACATCTATTTTTGGAAATTAAATCATACCCGATATTTTCTATTTTTTCAAATAATTAATTAATAAAAACTATACAAATCATTTACTATTTTCTTCATCTATGAAATCGAATCTTTGATTGTGTTTTTCCATTAAATACTCGTTTATATTCAAATCTTGACAAAAGTTACGAGATTTTTTAATCGACTACTCTCCAGTTGATTTGTTTTTAAACATGGATCATTGTCAGCTCTATGTTGTATATCTCAAATAAAAAATAGATAGATAAGTATATAGGTGTTACAACTATTAATATTAGATAACAATAAAAAAAATAACCAACAAAACATCAAATGTTGTATACAAATAAATTTTTGGATGTTTATGAATTTGAAATATCATTTTTCATGTTCAATTTAATTTGTTTATTGCTAGAAGTTTTTATTTATAAATTTATTTCATTTTATATTATACATTATTTAGACGTATAAATATTAATAGAGCTACTAATGTTAGATATAACTAATGTTAAAAATTATACATTAAAGTCGATATACAAATTATTGTCAACAATATTATAACTTATGCACTTTTTTAAACAACAATAATATTTTTTGATTGAACCCGTGTGTTACACGTGACTTTAGCCTAGTTTAGTATATAATTTTACTTGGAATATTTATATCTTTCTAAAGAGTTAAACATACAAGGATGTCATCAAACCTAACATTTAATTTTTTTATTCATTAAGTTGTTTGCTAAAGATATGCAACAATATATCTCATAGGGTATCTAAAATTCTAAATATGTTTGCCAACAGTACATAGATTTGGAAGGTGTTCACCGTTAAAAATCTAAAATATAGTTAGTTTATTTATTAAAAAAACCGATAAAAACATTTTAGTGACGAATGGCTTCTTTTACATTTGTAACAACCTAAAAATATACAATTTTTAAAAATGTTAAGATATATATATTCTTTATCCAATATTTTTTCAAATTCGAACGGATGAAAGTATGAAACAATGTAGGTATATAGGTTGGTCATAAAGTAGTTGAGTTAAGTTAATAGAAAAAAATCAAATAGTCATACATTATTTGTGCCAATAGTTATTCTCTATTTAAAAAATAAAAAATCGTATTATGTTCAAGTATTGATATACTTGGTGTGATTTGATCTTGTGATATAAAACTTATTAGACATTACATATCACTAAGAATGTCAAACTTTTATGCCTTTATTGTAACTTATCACAAGCGAAAACTAAGGATGTAACATAATACGATTATGGACACGTACTAGATATGGTAAATGGACATGTTTTTGTGTACCTATGTTTCATATCTTATATATGTTCTCAGTTTGATACGACTTGAGATAAGTGTTAGCATAACACCAACGAGTTACACGAGACCTCATATGACCGACCATGTAGCACCACCGCAACCATTCATTGGAATATAAGTTTCTTGCTAAAACACAAACTAAATCCAGAGCGTTATGTGCTCTATGCAACAAGACGTTATGAAGCTTCGTGTGTTTCGGTATTTCAAGCTATGAAGACATCTTGAAGCTTTGTTTACGACTTAATTGTTGCTCCAAATGATTATGGTTTGTCCCTTCTAGCTACTAAGGGCGTGCTCAAGAAATATTAATTCAAAATTTTACAAACATAAATGACCTATTATACACTAATTAACATATAAAAAATATAAACTAACTAGTAATTACTTATTGGATTTATTGTCGCATTATTAATTATTACAAACCTAAGAAGTCAATAGCTATTCTAATCAAATTAAGACAATACTTAATTAACCCACTCCTATTTTAAACACTTGAAAAGGTAACATAGCTAACAAAAAAATTCTGTAGAGCGACAATCCTAATTGAAGAACCAAATATTCTATATACACTAATTGATAGTGTAACAAAAAATAATAAACAAATGGATATATCTCATTTAACTATGTAGTTAGCTATTTTGCTATAGTAATTTTGGTTTATAAGGTTATAGCAATTATCACTATATTAATGAATTTTCTAAGTTAAACATAGGTTTTAGACCACAAGTTCTGGAACAATCCCTATAATCTGAAGCACAAGCTTTAGATCAAACCTTTTGATCCACAAGTTCTGAATTGAACTCAAATACAGAACATAACCCAAAACACTGAACACAAGTCATGGGTTGAACTCAAATATAGAACATAAGTAGGATATACACCGTACAACCAGCGTCAAAAGAGTCTAAAAGGATTCTAGTGTAAACACATCTTTTTCATACGGTAAAAAAATTAGCATTATCTTAGTCCAATCTCTCTAGATCTCACTTCTTACATAACGTTCACGTACAACTACTTATTCTAACATCAGGGCTAGTGGTAGAGAAATTTCCCCTCACTTTAAGGAGGCTAACGTCGAGCTACACCTTGCACCACACCCCTAACGTTGAAATCTCATTGGTGCTAATTTATGTAGCAAAAACAACAACGCGTGACATGAATTAACCAAAGCGATCTCGAGATATAACCCATCACCCGACAAATACGATATCGAAAATTTCTGAGACTAAGCAAATACCGATTCTCACATCGAAATCACACATAAAAATGTACATATTATTTTTTAGGATATTGTACAGCAAAGTTTATTTGAACAAGGTATTTTGGTAAAATAAAGCGAAAGTGTATAGTATACCGATCCTTATCCTAGTGTAGGTCCCCGATTTAATATTTGTGAAACGGACGTGAGTTGAAATCATGAGACCAAGTGATGCTTCAAGTGGAACACTTTTGATTTTTTAAAAGTAGATAATGAAATTACAAAATTACCTTTGTTTAATTTATTGATTTTCATCATTTATAAAAAAAGAGGTTTACATTTTTCTATGTTTAATATAGCGGCAATTATATATATCTTCCTCTAAACTTGTGAAATTACATATTTTTTCAAAGCATGTTTAAAAGACATTGTACTTATACATTAAAAACTTGTGTTTTGGGGAAATATGTAATATTAAGCGCGGAGAGGGGGATATATGTAATTCTCCTTTATGCGGGAGATTGCAGGGATGATATAAATATTTATAAAAGAAGGATTTTAAAAACGTATTTTTTACGTATTTATAATATACTAATTACCAACTTCTTAATGCATAATGGTGTTGTACCTTATGCATAGGGGAGTTTTCAATTTTTTTTTATTTTTAACACAAATGTTTTCATATTTTACAAAATAACCTTCTAAATTTTGATTGTTTTACTTTAAACCTAAACTATTCATATTTTGTAATTTAATCTCACCAACTTTTATACTTTCAACTTTGATGCTCTCTATTTTTTATATTTTGTAAATTTTTCCTCTTATGTGCGTGCGTGGTTTATCGTTTTTACGTCTATTTTCCCCTTTAGTAGGTTTATCGTAACGCGTGAATCTTAAATCGACTTAGTTATATTTTACATGTTTTACGTTTTGATCTTATTTTTTCGTATTAACACACCATAATTTTAGTGTTAATAATCATTAATGGTCGTTTGAAATTGGTATTATTTTTGTATAGTTTTACGTCCCCGCAACGCCATAATTTTAGTGTTAATAATCATTAATGGTCGTTTGAAATTGGTATTATTTTTGTATAGTTTTACGTCCCCGCAACGCGAGAAGCTTGCTTCTAGTTTAATTTAAAAACAAATGATTTTAACCATGATACATAAAGAGGTCGACAACAAAGACAAAAATACATCATATAGTTACTTTCTAAAAGGAAGAAAAAGAGGGATAAAAACGGTGTGTGAATAGTACACATGTTGATTATATTCATTATAATAGTGTCACGTCTCTTAAACTTTTACAAATATAACATTTCAATGCATCTTATTATTCATCGTTTTAAATGATCATTCTTACAAAACATATCCCACTCAAAGTATCTATATCTTAGAACATAAAAAATATATTTCATTAAGGGAAACAAATGGTACCGTCTCTTTTTATCATTATAACGTTTATTATGGTCCTATAAATCCGATCATCTATAAACATAAATACTTAAAAAGTGCTTTGACTCTTCCACCAATATGTGATGGTGAAATAGCACATCAAATAATGATACGATTGAGCAAGTAGATGGCATAAGTTGCATCCACTAGGGTACACATATAAGGAAGAAAATGTAGTATAATTACTCATTTCTTTGATTCAACTAGTGGAATCTCATAGTGTTAAGTCAAATACTTTTGTTAGTTGATTGCATACAAAGAAAGGCGTTCATATCAAGTTTTTCAGATGTTTATTAGTTGTCGGGCATTCAAGCCAGCTTATAGCAGTAGAAAACCTGTACTTTATGCGAGTCTAACGAGGCACAAGTCCTTACTAGCTTCATCTTTGTACACACTAATATGAACTAAGAACTGCGGAAACACAAAAAACACTTCATTAAAAGTTAACTTTAGGATTGACAGGCATGAACCTAATAACATCTTTACTACCTACACACGTCATTAAAAGTTAAAACACTTTATTTTTTAATCACTTTTGCTTATATTTGTAGTGCATGTATCCGGATGTATATCTTACCAATAGTAGTTTTATCAACCAAGTTGCATTTCTCAATTTCTTCAAAAATTGGATATTATGTAAAAATGATGGGGACCCATATCAATTAGTGATGATGCTCAATATGGGCTTTTGAAGTGCCTACTTTTTACGGTCTTTATACACAAATGGTCCTACTAATAGTGACCCAATAGTCATCTATAAATATTTATAATTTATTTTCTAGCATAGCTTTTGAGCCGTTTGGTTGAGTGGTAGTCCATTACCTTTTAAAAATGATAAGTTATAGGTTAGAGTCTCGTTTTGTACAATTTGTTTAGGGATAAGCCATAAATTTTTATCAATTTTTGGTTTTTGGGTGGGCGGGCGGTATCATCATGTTCAGTTATTCGTACGTAAGGATGATTCATTTACCAGGGTAATCCTGGATGTTCGGACCTTTGCTGTTCATATAAAGAAAAAAAGGACATACTACCATAGCCACAACTTTCAAGATGCCATTATCACAATTAAATTGATTAAACTCGAAGCATGAGCTAGTTGATCACCCTAAATTATCGTATCTAAATTTTCCTAAATGCACATGTCGACTGAGCCTTCTCTACTTATTTTTCATTTCCTCAAATTTATGTTTTGCCCCACATAATGTTTACTAAAATCAAGTTTATTGCTTTCGAAAACCCTCTAATGGGGATGCATATGAAATCATTGAAACCGCCCAAACCGGTCAAAATGATATAATTTGTCTGGTTAAGCAGTGTATTCTATTGTAACACCCGATTATTTTTAAAAGTCAAGATATAAAGAATAAAAACAAGAATGCAATAAAGTTCAAGTGGAGGGACTAAAAGTGTCCAAAAAGAACAAAACTTTTAAAAGTTGGTGTAAAGGTAAGTATGGCCGCCCACCCTCACCTCACTTCACCATTTTTCTCGGTTTTAGAGAGAGAGAGAGAGTAGAGAATACTCTCGGATTGAAGAAGAAGAGGAAGAAAAAAAAGTGAATTCAAGGTAAGAATTCAAGGTTTTTATGTTTTTATGTCGGGTTTTATCCCGGTTATGTGTTTTTGTGCTTATGGGTTGTGTTTGTGCTCGGGTGTGTGTGTTTTTGGATGTTGTTTCTAGGTGTTTTGAACTCTTTGCAAGCAGGTAAAAAGGAAGAACACCCATTTTGCACCAAGTGAGTTCTAGACCCCGGTTTTTACATGTTTTAAACTACCTTTGGGGCTGAAAGCGTATTAAAATAATTTTACAAAGTTATGTGTGAATACCCGTATGTATTGTGTAAGTTGGATGATGGTGCTTGAATGTTTACAGGCTTCTCATGTTTAGAATAGTCGCATTATGCTTAGAACAGATGGGTTTGATGATTAGAATTGAAAATATCCTAGAAACATGTTTTACAGAATGCTCATGCGCCTAGATAAGTGTTCATACGCCTGAAATTGCCTGAGAAAGAATTAAGTTAAGCCATGCACCTAAACAGCAGCTCATGCGCCCAAAATTTGGCTTAGAAAAGTCTAAGTATAGCCCATGCGCTTGAACAGTGGTCCATGCGCCCCAATAATGCTCATGCGCCCAAGTGGCCCATGCGCCTGAATAGTACCCATGCGCCTAGAATTTGGGCTGGATTTTACTAAGTGTTCCCCATGCGCCTACATAGTACTCATGCGCCTGAAAGTTGCCCATGCGCCTAAGTGTTCCCCATGCGCCTGCATAGTGTCCATACGCCTACATAGTGCCCATGCGCCTAAGGACTTAGAATAATTTTCTGATTTTTAGGGAAAATGTGTAAAGTAGGCTTTGACTTGGGAGATTACCGGGGGACTATATAAGTTGACTTTTGGGGTCATAGATGGTATGAGGGGCATGTTATGCATTGTGATTGATGCTTATGATGATGATGATGATGTTGCATGAATATGCATGATGTATGTTATGTATGTATGATGCCCGGTATGATGATGTATGAATGATATGTTATGTTATGTTCCTATGATGATGTATGTTTATCTTTCCATGACTTTACATGTTATGTCAATGAATGAACCGAAAGTATTATGTAACGTAAAGTGAAAGATAATGAAAGAGGAACATGATGAATGAATGCATGCATTAACGAATGAATGAACATAAAAAGTCTTGCAAGCAAATGTATGGAAGTCCACACCCAATGAAGGGTGTTAGCTCAACTGTGTGCGGGTTAGCTACCCCAGAAGGATGCACACTGGGGTCCAATCCTTGTGATCGACCATATGTATGGGATCCTTGCCGCTTGCCCCAGGTACTGGAGTCAGCTTCGTGCACAATGTTCGTGGTCTATGAAGACCTCAGGCCCAATAACCAGCTTCGTGCACAATGTTCGGGGCATAACATATGGCATTGATCTGGAATGAAGGAGAAAAGATAATGGTGAATGTACTTGCCCCAGGTACTAGAGTCAGCTTCGTGCATAATGTTCGGGGTCTATGAAAGACCTCAAGCCCAGCAACCAGCTTCGTGCACAATGTTCGGGGTAACGTACATGTCACTAGATGTAATGAATGAACGATAGTTAACGAATGAAATGGAAGATAGTAATGATATTATCTGTATGTACGTATGATGTATGATCACGAACGAATGAAACGTATAGTATGGACTCTGAAAGGAAATAAATAACGATTTTATGTATGTTTAATTGTAAAACTAGAACTCAATCAGCAACGCTGACTTTTATATGTTTTCAGTTGGCAGGTAAACGTTGCTGAGGATGGCACGAGGCGGCTACTCAGCTCTTTTGGATGGCATCCATTAATTTAAAGCTTTGTGATGTAATACAACAATGTAATTTTGTAACCGACAAACGATGCATTATTTCACAAAAGTTTTTATGATGAAATGAAATGCCATTTGTTTTATGTTTTCGCTGCAATGTTTTGATGATTAAATGCAAAGTATATGTTTTATGTGTGATGAATCACCAGCTGTAAGCGTCCCGGAAACGGGGCGTTACATCTATGTATACCGATTTGAAAATGTGAAACTAAGAAACCCAAATTAGTAACGGTCAAGTAAGTTATTCGTGTATGTGTTTTTGCAATATAATTCAATGTGATCAAATAGGATCCGTATCCAATTTATGTTCTTCCTCATATATTGTGTTTGAAATGAATTATTTTTATTTTACTTAAGTTGTTGAATTGCGGTCGGTGGACACACTAGTGGCACTTCCAATTAATAATTCTATAGAGGGAAGCATTTTTGGTAAGTATTAGTGCAATTAATAATATTTTTATGTATATATACGTTTCATGTCTTGATGACAATAACAATTACAATATAAATGTTGTGCTTTTCTGTTTAGTCTCCCTAGATATACCTAAGTTCCTTTATATCATGCCATGATTAAAATTATTTTGATGATGTTTTAAAATATTTAACTAGATAAGATAAAGGTATTTAATAGTCTGTAAATATATGAGAAATTAATACAAAAAATCGTAAGAAGTCGATGCCCAAAATTAAACCAAAAGCTTTCTCATATAGGAGAAACAACTACAATTGATCATCACAACCTTTCATGAAACGACATGACAATTAGCAGTTAAAATTTGTCATAACTGTTGGTAGCTACATCAATATAAACAATAGTAATTGCAACTTTGTTGCCTTTAAAGACTTGATCATTTTGCTACCAAACAGTTTTATTACCGAATAGTTTGGTAGTATAGATGAAGTTGCCGCTGATGATTAGTTTTCAACTGATCATCAATTGAAACTGAAACTATAGTATGTTTTTATCTTTTATCACTACCAAATTTCAACTTTGCTATCAATGTCAATGATAACATCAAAACTTGCTCGGCCTAAGTCATGAGTTTTGCCCTTTTACCCCAGAGGTTGTCGTTTTTAGATCCTGCTACTAGAGATGTTGCCCCTAGACCTTTGTTGTTCAGTGGACATTGATCTTTTAAAGTATAGATTTTTGAAAACATTAGAAAATAGAATAGTCTTAATTAAGTATAGACAATGCACTTCTTAGCTCGTGTCAATATGTATTTTATTTTCTCTATTTAATCAAAAGTAAATTACAATTACCCAAAATGATTTGAAAACACAAAAATAATTAGCAATCATCCCTAATTCCTTAGATCCACATGGAGTAATACTCAAAAAACAAACTTATGTATAAAGGAATGTCATGGCAATTGTTTTTTTGTTTTAGTATATTTCACATTTCAAATTCAAATAATAGGGTGTCTCTTAGGATCGAATCTTTGTTATCCATTTGAATGGCTAAAGATATTATATATATAAGTTCAGCATACTCATATTTTTATCTTGATACTATATGAAAGCTACGTCTGAAGCTCCTTTGAAACTACTAAACTTTATACAACTCTATAAGCAGTCATTTTACTCTTGCACTTGCAAGCTAAAATACAATCTACTCTAACTTAGAGGTTTGAGAACACAGCTTAGGATCATGTAACTTATGTGTTCTAATCTCGAGATGTTAAGTTTTATGCATTGAATTTGACACCTAATATAGTATTAGATGAGAACGTGAGGTCTTAACACGAGAGACTTAAAATAGACTTTAATTCAATCCCCACAACCGACTTGTGCACAAAAACTCTTCCTAACCCTTTGTTTAGATGATGAGCTAGGTTATGACATGTTGTGTATGGACATATAAACAAATATCACACCATGCCTGATTAACTCATGAATCGTGTTATGTTTTACTTTCTATACTTTTTATTATATACTTGACTATAAGCTTAGCTAGTGTAACAAAACTATCACATCAGATAGAAACTAGTGGCATTGGTTTAAGCCATAATAAAATCTCATACACTAATCTTTTTTGTCACTTAGCTTCTTTGCTAGTTCCAGCTAATACAACAAACTTATATTCCATTGTTGAATTAGTAAAAAGTTTGCTTCTTTAAAAACTTCTAAATGGGTTAATTAACAGGTCAACCCATAAACGATTGACTAGTCAACCTGTTAACTAAATGAGTTAACTGATCAATACGTATATTAAACTTGGGCATGTTTAGAATTAACCCATTTAAAAAAAGACTTGTGTTCGAGTTGGCCTATTTATTAAAATAGTTATATTAGCCAACTTAAAATTTGATGAATTCTTGTGTTGGCTCCCAATATCTAAACGTAAACACAGTTTCTAGAGTTAAATCCTTTTTACTCCATCACTCTTTCGCTACACCGAATTATGGTTCAAACAAAGGAGAACAAAATCAACCTAAATTATATAAGAACAAAATCACCGAATTTGAAACTTTCACATCAAAAAACCCGTCAATCTCCATTTCTTAATTTGAACCACCGAACTCGTTGGTGGTAGATTTTAGGTAATGATGGAGGTTAGACAATGGAAAACAGATCCAACTAAAACTAGACGGTGTTGGTGTTGAAAAATGGCTCAAAGTTGGTATCATTTCATAAAAAAACTAATGAGAGTTAACTCTTAGTTAGTAAGGGATCGTTAGAGGAAAATAAATTCAACGTTAAAAGCGTTTGTAAACATTTCCGAGTTTGGATTAATCCCGGTCAATAAATGAAAGTTGAGATTATTAAAATCTAATAACCCTTAAAAAATTTAGTAAATCAGACCAACTTTTGTAAATCTTTAAGCGTACATTTAATTTATAAAATACTAATTACCAAATTTGGTATGCTTAGTGGGTTGTATTATGTGTTTAACGGGTTGTATTTATCTTGTCTTTTTCTTAAACTTTAATTTTTTTTAATTTTTTTTAATTTTAACCTACTACTTTTAAAATTTTGACAATTTAGCCCTAACATTTTATTTTATTTTCATATTTGATCCCCATACTACTCATATTTTACAATTTTTTTGTTTTGCGTTTTCGAATAAATTTTGCGAGTAATTATCTCACGCGTGTGTGTGAATAAACATTCTTACCCTTATATTTTTCCCATTTAAGGACCCTGTTGCAACGCGTTGGTTCTAGATCGACTTACTTATTGTTTAATATACTTTACGTTTTGCTTACGTGGTTAAATGTTTTTACGTCTACTTTTCGTTTGATTTTATTTTCTTCGTTTTTTTATTTATTTTCTAATACGAGTTTTTTTTATGTCAGTGATCACTTGCAGTGATGTGGTATTGGTACTACTTAACACGGTTTTACGCCCCTCACTGCAACGCAGGAGGCTCGTATTTAATACTGGTTGTGTAGTAATATTCAAATATGCATTTAATAACGTGGTAATAGTGAAAGATACATAAACAATAATGTAATAATGCCTAAAAAATAATATGTTGCTTGCTATCCAATTGTGCATAAAATGGAAGTCAACATCCATGTGGAGCCTACCTAGGAGAATTTTATTTTTCTGATCCAAACTACCATTCACCCCCGCAAGTTACCATGACCACAAGCTTATTGTACCTCATGATCATATGGTTTTAAATAAAAACAATTATTGAAGGTGACCCATGTATGAGGTAACATATATAGCCATTTTCATGCTTTACTAACCATAGTATATAAACACTTGGTTTAATATTTTATTCAAATAAGTATATATATCACGATAATCAAGTTGATTTGTTAAACGTTATAGATCTTGTAAATATAATATAAAGTTTGAATGTTATGCTACCTTTATTATAACTTTCATGCGTTTTATGTAAATGTCTCCAAGGTTTATCCTTTTTTGAGAAAACAAATGGTTTCTGATACAAACGTTGCTTTTACAAAACAAATGAGTATTATTGACTGGATGCAACTGTCAATGATCGACGAAACTACATTGAAACACATCCACTAAATAAAATCTGATACATCCATTTATTTGGAGCGAACAATTTTGATGTTTTTGGACCGGAACAAAATGTTGGCATAGTTTTCGTTGGTACACCGTAGATATATCTTTAGATAAGATTTTCGATAGGATTTTTTTCACTCGGTCTTTTCGTTTGTTTGTCAATATGGGCGTGTTTGTGGTGGAATTTCTGTAGGTAAAATTTTGTATAATTACCAACCCAAGTCTTCTATAAATAGACACACATATTGGTGGTTATTTCTTACAACCTTCATGTATATCAAATATGACAATATTTATTTGAATGGGTATATGGGAAAAGTTGATACGATGTTAACAAGTTAGTGGGAATTGGTGTGTCGTGAGCATTACATAATTCCGAGTGAATTTTATAAAAAATTTGACACAAACCCCTTGACATTTGATGAACTCCCAAAAATTTTGAGACCAACTTTAACAAAATATTAAGATCGAACTTGTAATAATCAACAAATAATTAATAACTAATTTGAATAATTAAGCCCACTTAAAAGACACTATTATGGACGATTCAAGTCCAAACTAAACAATTAAGTACTAAGCCTATAACCCATTTAACTATTAACTAATCAAGCTTATTTATCATAACACAATTTACTAATTAATCATTCATGTAAGTTTTAAAGTTGATTTAAAAATATTTATCTTAGAGGCTGTTTGACAACATTTGAATTAACATCTTAATTGTTGCCACACAACCTCTTAATAGTTTAGATTTTTGAATGGTTTAACATTTAATGGTTCGGACTCTTTGTTTCGCGAGTAAATATTTAAATGGTTCAGACATTTGCTTTTGAATGGTTAAGTATTATACTAATGTTGAATGATTACCATGTTTAATACTGAATGGTTAATACATTTTATCTGAATTGGTAAAACATTTGTCTTTTAACAATTAAGCGATATATTAGTTATTAATGGTTCAAACTTATTATTGATTCAACACTTAATTATTTAAAAATACTCTTGTTACTTATTGGAGATTTACTTTAGTTTAAATTTTAATTGTGTCATGACCCAAACTTGACTAGATAAAAAAAATTAATATTCAATAATACACGATACACCCTTCAAATTTTTGAGACCCTATGAGATTTTTTTAAGTACGCCACTGTGTAGAACCTTTTATGATTGCTTCAAGCTTGTATCAATGATATATTTTGGTATTTAATAGTTGATCAAATTACTTTCGACAATAAAGCCTTCATTTTCTGTAACATTTACAACTTGAAACTAAAAGGAAATAATATTCTTAATAACTTTTAGTAATATGATAAGCACTATTAATATCAAAACGTCCTTCATTTATTTGTCCATCGTCTTTAAAAAAACAACACATGTCTTTTAAGGATGAGAACATTAAGAATCATTATGGTTGGTTTGCTACATACAATTTCAATCAAAAGCTATAATAATACTTTCTAAGTTTTATTATTAATAAATTTTTTAAATGAGATTACACAAAAAATATAAATGGATTATTTACATTGTTGTAAACGAGTTCAACTTTCATAATTTTGGGCGCAAATAATTCAATGACTTGATTATACTCCATCTAGATGAATTTTGGTTTTAAACAATAACTCTTGTAACGATATGAACGCAAAACACCCCGGTTAGATTTAATAGGGTTAACTATAATTTTTTTTCCCGCGTGTTGCGCGGGAACTTTCGTCATATGCCGAATATCATAACGTAGATGCCAAACACGTGCAACGACTATTGTTATCACCGTGCTACACTGGGGGAGTCTAGTCAATTTTTTCACACACAATGTTGCGTTACTTTGATTGTTTATGGCCGGCTTGTCGAAAATCAAAAAATCCAAGTTTGCGAAACTCAGAAACACTAAACTTTAGTAGCCAAACTTAAAAAAGAACTTTACTATAAATAATTAAGTGATCAAACACTAAGATCCTAAACTTTAGTGGCAAAATTAAATAACTATAAATTATTGCTAAAAGTGAAACTACTTAAAACTATCGTGGTTAAAATTTAAAAACTCAAAATTATATTATTTATTTCTCATGCCAATTAATTATAGTAGTCAAACTCTAAGATACTAACATTAGTAGCTAAAGTTAAATAACTAAAAAATATTACACTAAAAATAAAACTACTTAAAACTTTTATGATTAAATTCTTAAAACTCAAAACTATACTATTCATTTTCCATGCTATTTTATTATAGAGTAATTACGTTAAAATGTATTAAATTTGATTGATTGATATCAAAATTTTATTATTATTAATTATTAACTATTGATATACCAAACTCTTAAACCATAGTTGTCATGGATCCATCAATATCTTGATATCATGTAACCAATTATTTCTTTAGCTTTTATTTACACTCGGTTAATGCATGGTTCGAGTGTCGCTGTTTAGTTTCTTACTTTGGGGGTGTTTGATAGCAGCTGACCCGGCTGATTCGGTCAGCCTGTTTGATATGCGGTTCATTTCAGCTGACCGGGTTCAAGATGGCTGACCCAGACCTGAAAATTAAAAATGCTGACCCCGCTGATCACCCACGGCGACCACCTGCGCGACCACGACCAGCCGCGACCGCGACCAGCCACGACGACAACCTGCGCGACCATCCACGGTGACCGTGACCACCTACGTGACCACCCACGGCGACCACGACCACCTTTGCGCGACCGCAACCACGAGATTCGATATCGGAAGCGATTGCGGTACCCACTGGAAGTTTCTAGAAGGCTTGGTTCGGAGAAATCAGGGTTGTGGTGGTGAGATTCGATATCGGAAGCGATTGCGGTGGTGGTGGTGGAAAGTGATCGTTTGAATAAGGTGGAGATTGAAGATGAGGGTGAGGGTTTGAGAAGGCGGATGAGCGATTGCGATGGTGTTAAGGAATTGTAGAGAGATTTGGGGGTTGAAAATGAAGAAGTCAGCAAGCAGAGGACGTATGAAAGAGATGATGAGAAGGAGATCCCCAATTCCAGAGGCATATTCTTGGAACTCAAATACTCAAATATTATAGTTTATTTAAAACGATCAAAATCTGAATCTTATATATATATATATATATATATATATATATATATATATATATATTTTTTTTTTTTATATTTATCATTTCACACTCAACTAGCAGAGAAATTTAACAGAAGTGTACACAGTGGTTATTTTTCTTATTCAGCAGAGTCAGTTAGATACTAAATCAAACAGCCAAGTTTCAGTCAGATGTAGACTCAATTAGAATCTCTTACTGGGTCAGCTTCTGACTCAGTCAGATCTGACTCAGTCAGCACAATCAAACAGTCCATTTCTTAAATATGATGCTCAATTGGTTGACTATTTGTACACCGGTTCTTGTAATCCATCGGTTTTGAGTTGTCACTTGTCATAATATTAGACATTCTAAATTTAATTTTTTTATTTCTCTCTGATATTAATAACTTAAGAAAGAGTTATTTTTATAAATGTAAATTCTATAAAAACAATCTTTTGTATAACATAAGTAATCTTTTAAAACATCAAACTTTTTTAAAATACAATTTAAAATCAATGTTTTTAGAAATTAAATTTTGTAAACCATAAAATTTTGAATTTTTTCAGATAAAAAAATTTAAAACAAAAGTTCAAAGAAAACAATATCATTGTTTTATTACTTATAGTACTTACTTATACGTAATTTTAATTATATCATATTTCAAAATATCATATTATAGTTATTAATTTTTTATTACTAATTATTTAATATTTTATTATTCAACCCGTGTAATACATGAGGTACTAACCTAATTAGGAAATATATGATTTGAACATATGAATTATATTATTTTGTATTAATTTGTATAGCATATTCGTATTTCTGATGTAATCTAAACAATCTATATGGGACCATGTATGCATCAACAAATATACAAATATGTTTAATAGATAACATAACTATCTATGTATGAAGAACGTGTTAGTCCTGGTGTGTGTTGCCTTATAAAAGCCCGAAGCTACTCATTCAACTAGTCTTAGTAATTTTTTAGTTCAATCTTCAAAGTTGCAATAAACTATCTCTATGTGTTGATATATGAACAATAGAAGATGCATTCCATCGCATTAGCACAATACTTATTAAAATAGGAGGTCAAATTCCAAAAGAAAATAATACTTATTAAAATACGTAATTTTTTCAGAATTTCACCAATCCGTTATTGGTGAATGGTTTACCAATTTCCTCTTCGTTAATAAAACTCACTTCTTTAGTAGTGCCCTGAACATCAATAATTTATAGGAAATAGTTCAAATAAAAAAGGTAATAAATGTAAAGAGTGTGAGAATATCTATCATTAAATTTTTAACAATGATTGAGATTAAATTATATGAAAGAAGTTTGTTAGAAATGAATTTAATCATTGTCATATTTTTTTACTATTTTTAAGTTTCACAATGTTTTTGAAATGTTCATAATTTTTATATGCGATGTTATTTTTTATAAAAAATATATCATAAAAAACGAGTGTTTTTTATTTTTAAGATGAATACAACATCGTTATATAATAAGATAATATTTTTTGCGTTTTTCAGCTCATATGAAATAGTTTGTTATTATGTTTTTAGTGTAGTTTATTGTGTATTTTTGTTAGTTATAGAAATTTCTAAACACGATTTATTTTTTATGTTGAATTCTAAAAAAACATAATAGTGAAATAACAACTAATTACTCTACTACATGAAAAACAATAACAATTTACACAAATGATATAAAATATAAAACACAACAATAAAATACATAGAAAATTACATTGGTGAGATAATATCATTATGTGCCTTTAATTGTAATACACAATGATAAGAGCAAGTTTATAAAATATATAAAAACGAATGAAAATTAACACGAAATGATATAAAACGTAAAACACAATGATGAATATATATTAGAAATGATGAAAAATATTTGACACTATTAACTGATATTTACACAATGACTTAACGAAATAGACATAATGATATAACGTATTTAACACAATAACCAAAAGATGATTTTTTTTAAAGAATAAAAGAATACATATAAAATCCAAAATTCTTCTTAAGCTTTTTTGATGAAATATCATTTTAAATAGAGTATTATTTTCACTACACCTTACCTAATAAAAAGAGTTATTGATGAATGCACTTGTATTAACAACACAAACAATTACTATATGCAATGTGCATGGAAATAACCCTTTAATTATTTTGATCATCATGTTTATTATTTTTTAATACAAGATACTTAATATGTTGGAACATTTGATTGAGCAAATACGATCAAAACTAAACTTATTAAGAATAAAAACTACAAATTACAAAGCTATTCACTTTTATTTATATTAAACTTATACCACTTCTAATCTAACCCAAAAACTATAAATAACTAAATAAATAAACAAATTTAATCCTAATATAATACAATCTCAACCAAAAAAAAACTAACTTAAACAATTATCTTATTTATTTAATCAAAATTAAATTCTCAATATTCATGTTAGACTTGGAATTGAAATTTTGATTATCTTAGTCGGTGGTAAATTTTATTACATTATTTATTGACGTAATCATCTTATATGATTTACTACATAATTAAGTAATTAATTATTCTTCGTTCTTGTCGATGCATGTGTGAAATACGATTTAATAATGTAATGGGCTATAAAAACGATTACTTGACAGTGAAGTAATTATAAATGGTTAAAAGGATGACAAAACCAGAATTATATATTTCACTAAATAATATTTAAGTTTTCATGTGGATCACTTAAATCTTCCGAATATAATTACCCCCTAATGGTTAATATTGCTTGTTAGTTGTATAACTAATCAATATTAGAGGACCAAACTAAAATTACAATGTTGTGAAATAGATTATAATTCTGACATGATTTCGTTTCCATAAAATTTACATTGCTAATATAAAATTTAAAAGTAAAATACGTAGACACCAAATATATTTATGATAAAAGATGAGAATAAACATCAAAATAATTGATGATTAATGTGTTAACCTTTTTGTATTATATAAATTCGGTAGGTAAAATTCAAGAAAAAAGGGGTAGGGAGTTTAATTCCATGGCACATGGATGACCACATGATACATGTTCATACACTCACATGGCCACCATGTTCAATTAAACCCCTCTTTGTTATGTAACTTTTTTTTATAAAACAATTAAAATTTTGTATATAATATTTTCTTTTGTAAACCCATATGATGCCATCAAAGGTTGATACGAGACAGCTCATATTTTGGTCCATATTAAGCCTTTTGATGAGACAACTCATATTGATGCATGTTACCACCATTAACTTTTACTTGAATTTGTTTAATTATGTCTAAGGATTTTCATTTTCAATAATCAATCCTAGTTGCTTTAACTAATCGATCACATCTTACCATCTTTATTAAAATTTCTGTTACTTTAAGTTTAAGCCATCTTCATTAATTTAATTGCTTTATTCATAAAACTTACTAAGTTCAAAATTTAACATGATTTATTTATTCGTGATTTCAACTCAATTAGATTGCAAGTTTCTAAATAAGCAGCTAAACCGAGTTAGTGCAACCAATGACGAGTTAATGCCAGAAAAAAAATAATGACAGAAGCGATGCCAAAAAAACACAAACCAGATTATGTATGATGCATAGCGAAAACAAACAAACAATGAAATTAAATTCATACAGAATTTTAAAATATTATGAAATGCTCAAATTAACTTCTAAATAAACATGTGAATGACTCTAATAAAAATTCACAACTTTGAGATAAACTTAATTCGAGTTCAACAGTGATAAACAATATGCCTGTTGCATTGAACGTCTTTGATACAGAGAGAGAGAGTGGAGAAATCAGGGACATATATATTGTCATTTATCTTTCGCCCAAGGAGTGCACTTAACCCTTTATCGTGTAACTCTTAAGTTACTTACTCCTTAATGACATTGAAACTTTGCCTAGAACTTTTGATCCATTTGAAGTGCCTTTTCTTTAAATAGTTTGTGAGTGGTAACACAATGTAGTTGAAGGCACAAATAAACCACACTAAGAACACAGGAAGCTAACTTTGATTATTGCAATCTAGATGTATTCCTAGGATACTCCAGACATAATAAAGGGAAATAATATGTTTGTGAAAAAAACTACATCTATTCAAGTTAGCATATAACTTGTTATCCTTATTAGTTTGTTAACATAATACACAAAGAGTTAACGTGTTTCTTCCCTTTATGACTATAGATTTAAATGTCTTAAACGGAATGTTAAATTCCTACGAGAAAGTTGATTCCAATTTCATTCTTCCTTTTATCCAACCAAACATATTATCCTCATAGACATATTTCAATTCCAATAAAATTTACAAACGTAACATTATCCCCATATGCATTGGTTTATTCTTCTAAACATTTTCACATGTTTCTTGAAGTTCAATAATAATATGTTTTATTGTTATGTATCAACATAAATGTCTAGGGATTTAATTAAAAAAATTATGCTTATATGGTTGATCTATTTTATGTTATGATGTCTCCTAATGATTACTTGTCGATGATTTTATAAAGCAATATACAAACAACATAGGCAGAAAGATAACTTAAGTAGTTACGTAAAGTACATGAGACCAACCAAATTCTCTATTAAAGTTGTTGTTTCGTGTATATCTGATACAAACAACCAAAGGGGTAGCTAATGTGTTAAGAGGTGGCTGTTTGCCTGTTGGGGGAGGGGGGATGGAGGTGCCCATTGTAGTCCTTAAAATGTAATAATTTTTAACCTAAAACTTTTATATCTGTTAGTTTTTTAGCCTAATTTTGAATGAATGGGGGCAATTTGTTTAAAATTGGAGGTTTTATTAACAAGCTCGATGCAGACTTTGTTGGAATTTTAATTCTATTTAAACTTTAACTATAAGCAATAAAATAGATGCTTATGTTACATATATGTAATATGAGATTATATTTAGGCTATTATGTTATTACGTATATGTAATATCTTATTATGCACATATACTTTGTTTTGCACACGTATAAGATCTCTTTAGAAAGATATCTTTTGTCTCATGGTAGCCCGCTCAAGTCTCCAGCGAACTCACGTATGTAATATATTATTACATATTGTTATATGTTCTTTTCGTATATTGCATATATGTTCTATAGTTATAACAAAATATTGTAACTAATGTGATATTATCAAATCATTCAAAAAAATAAACCCTAATTTAACAACACCTAATATGTTTATTTATAATTTACACTAAGCATACAAACATAAAAACACCTAAAACATTATAATACTAACACCTTAAAATGGGAAACCATATCGAATTTCTTAATAACATTATAAGTTTTCTTTTACATTGCTGACAACATGCTTAGAACAAGGTATAGGTTTTCTTTTACATTGTTGACAATTTGCTTAGAACAAGGTATAACTAAATCGAAGTCGATAACAATCTAAAAAATCTTTTGCGGTGAGTTCTTTACAACTACTAAAGATGCTTAGATCTTGTGATACAAATAACAAATTACATAAATATATATGACCTAATACAATTATAGCATATGTTTCAAGAACTTGAATCTTTGACCTAAAAGCAAAATCACGAAACCCTCTGTCATAATTCATCGTGATTATGTCTAACCTACTGGAAAATTTACAAGACCTAATTACATAAAAAATGTTTTTCCATAAGAGTACTCAACTTACCTTGGATCTTAAGAGAACCATGGACGACAAAAGCCAAAAGCTATGGCATCTTTGCTCTAAAAACTCGAAGCATTTTCTGATTTTGATTTCAAACGCCAAATCACTTGCAAATGATGATTATGAAGAACAAATCACCTACAAAACTAATTGTTCATTACACACTATATATATGTATATATATGTATATATATAGAGTAAGACTACTATTTAATGGTGTCATTTTATAAATAAATAATATTTAGTACAAATTTTATGAATGTTTTTAAAAGAAGACTTTTTTTAAAAAAAGAAGGCGAATTTTATAGTTACATGTATGTAATCATTACATATCTTGAGTGTTCTTTATATATTGTAATATAGGACGTTTGGAAAAATAATTGCAAGACCATAGCCAAAATAAAAATAAAATACACTTTATTCAGTAGTTTAATTATTATAAAATAAACAAAGTATCAAAAAAGTTATTAATCTTAAAAGATTGTGGAATTTTCCTTAGAAAATTAAAGAAATTTGAGTGGGTGGATTTGATCAAATTACTAGTATACTATCGATGAATATTAATCACTCATTTTAGTGAAATAATAAGTTCTAATTTAAAACACTCATTAAAATGTCTTAATTAATCAAGAAAGTAATATTGGTTTTATGAGTTTCCACATTTAGAGAATGTTTTTTCTATTGTAGAATAATTTTTTTACATATTGTAGGGTTTAAACTTAAAACTTTAAAACATTAGTTGTTACAAAAGGCTTTGTCTTTATCACTAAGTCACCAATCCCAATAACAAGAAAATTTTTGTTTGATCATTTTCTTATAATCTATACTATATTATAATTATAATTTATTAAAAAATAATGACATTGTCTTTTACATTAATTTTAAGAGTCTAAGGGTGTAAAATTATTTTTTAATGGATTTGACTA
>CM046457.1:2786062-2846062 GCA_025506515.1 Flaveria trinervia | reverse complement strand
TATAAATTAAAAGTTTAAGAAAAATCTATTAATAAATATTTACTTAAAGTAGTTATTTATACGTACTTATAATCATATTTTATCTTCAAACATGATTTCATAATTCATAATTTTTTTAATAATTATGTAATATTTTATTTGTTGAATCTGTGTTTTACACCAAGACTAACCTAGTACTATAATAAAAACGTATCATGAGATGACACGTGACAGCACCATAATCATTCTCACCAATTTAGATTTAATACTAATAATATTCTTTAACAACTTTTTACATTTAATAAATTAAGAAAGAAATCTATTATTAATGTTATTTCTAAATAAATAATTTTTTTATAACTGGTATCTTTAAAAAGTCATTTTAAAAAATAACAATCAAATTTAAGAGTTATAATAGGAAATTTAAAAAACATTTTTACGGTTTGTTATAGAACAAAATGTTTATTTTTTTAAAAAAGTTTAAAAACAAAATTACAAAAAGTTGATTTTACTAGTTTTATTATATATTCGAATATCATTTTGTAATTGATAAATTTTATTATATTTATAATTTATTTATTAAACACGTGTAATACACAGATTTACTAAAAATAATATTTAATATGAGAAAAAGCGGGAAACTTAAAATCAGAAGGCTTAGATTTGTGCCAAGTGTCACCAATAGATAGATTTGGTTCTCACAAATCTTATGAATGAGTATTAGATTTTAATTTTTAAACTCAAACCGATTTTCATTGACTAAGATAAATCGATTAACCATTTGGAATAAATTAGTGAATCTTTATTCTATCTAAAAAAACCTTGTTTTGTTGGTCAACAATAAAATCTCTCAATCGAGGAATGTTTTAACTTTCTAATGTGCAGAAAAAAAAAACCTTCACAATCTAAAGCAATTTATAGAAACCATTTTAGAGTAACTAACGAGTCACTGATCCACCTGAGTTAAATATCATAGTATTTAAACATTGAGTTAAATATCATAGTATTTAAACATTAGATTACACCGTAAAACTCAAATGACGAATTAATCGAAACTTTGTGCTCATCGGTCCCGATCGAGCCCATACCGTGTGCCCTTATTATATGACTTTTGTAATATCCAAATAACGATGCCAAAAAAGTCAAAATTGGTGACGATATTAAAATCAAGCCCTCTCAATTTGGAAAGTTTTATTTCCAAACATGGTATGGAATATATATTATATGAAATGAAATGCGTATCTAACCATTCTCAATTTATTTTATCTTTAAAAGGGTATTAAATGAATTTAAACACTTAAATATATTATTTCTTTTCATAAAAATTAATTTGATCATTGATACATTTTTCTCTTTCATTTATATTTTTTAAAATCAAACTATGTTTTAAAAATAATTTTATTAAGAAAATTAAAATTCATATTTTTTCTAAAACATTGAACATTTTGAAATAAAATATTTTAAATCACTCTCTTTTAAAATAATTATAAAAAATATGGAATTTTTTAAAAGCAGTTTTATTAAAACAACCAGAATAATAAAAAATTTGAGTTTTTAATAAACAAGATTTTTATAAACAATAATTTTTTATAAGAAAATATTAAAACAAATATTTAAAAATGAAAATATTTAGATATGAGAGTTAAAAATAGTATATAATTGTTTTATCTCTTGAACAAATATGTATATATAATTTTATGAATATCTTATATTAAAATATCGTACTGTAACTTTTCGTGTTTATTACTAACTATAATCCGTTTAATAAATTGGTTCCTAGACTATCTATTTATCTATATATCTATCTATCTATAACCTATCTATTGTTTATTTACTTGAAATAGTTATTCATATGCAATTATAATTTATCTATAGATATAAATAAAAGAAAAAATTTCTTTTGGCATTTATCATTTTCTTAAACTACCTTTTTGAAACTTATCATTCTTCTAAACATCATTAATTTATTTTCCCTCCAAAAGGGCATTAAAATAATTTAAACATTCAAACAATTTATTTATCTTTATAAAAATTAATTTGGTCAATTGATATATTATTCTCTCTCATCTATATTTTTTAAAATCAAACTATATTTTTTAAAATAAATTTTATTAAGAAAATTAAAATTCATATCTTTTCTAAAACATTGAACCTTTTGAAACAAAATATTTTAAATCCTTCCTTTTTTAAAATGATTATGAAAAATATGGAATTTTCTAAAAGCAATTTTATTAAAACAAATAGAATAATTAAAAACTTGAGTTTTTAATAAACAAGATTTTTATTAACAATAAATTTTTATAAGAAAATCTTAAAACAAATATTGAGAAAATAAAACTATTTAGATAGGAGAGTTAAAAATAATATAATTGTTTTATATCTTGAACAAGTACGTATATATCTATAGATATAAATAAAAGAAGGTTTCTTTTGGCACTTTTCATTTTCTTAAATTACATTTTTGACACTTGTGATTCTTTTATCCAACGAAAGGTTTCTTCAGTTTCTTTTGGCACTTTTCATTATCCAACGAAAGTTGGGCGAAACTGCCAGCGAAGATGCCAGCGAAACTGCTAGCGAAACTAGCAGCAAAACTGCTGATCTTGCAGCGAAATTATGCAGGAATTAACTCCTTTGAGTGTTAACTTATCTGTATGTTGTCCCGCAGAGGATCAGTTATGTTTGATGATGACTTATGCTTGTTGTGCATGATGTTTATGATGATGTGTGATGCTATATGTATGTATGATGATGCGTGATGATGTTATGCTTATGTATGATATTTTTATTATGTTCCTTACTACGTATTATGATGTGACTTTACGTGGTGTGATTATGATAATGAACGTAAAGTATTATCTTAACAAAGTGAAAGATTTAAGATAATGGAAGTGGAACATAATGAATGAACGAATGAAAAGCCTTGCAAGCAATTAAAGGAGGTTCACAACTTATTGAGAGTTGTTAACTCAACTATGTGTTTACAACGTGTGATTTTGGCTAACTCACAAGGGTTCATACACACAGTAGGAGTTAGTCTTGGTGACTGCTCCAATACGTTCGATTTGGTAATTACTGTATTATGTAGTGTGCGATTTTGGCTAACCCATAAGAGTTCACTCACACAGGGGAGTAGTCTTAGTGACTACTCTATACGTGTGATATAGGGTCCATGTCGCTTAACCCTAGATAATATAGCTTTGTGCTCAAGAGGGGGGTTAAGCATACGACAAGACCTAGATAGAAGTGAAAGATAATAAATGTACGAAGAGTGCGATAAGTGCGAAATGTACGAAGCGAACGATGATGAAGATATAAATTATTACCTTGATGTACGTATGATGTGTGATCACGTGCGATAATAAAGAAAATATTTTAACAAACGAAATGTAATATTATGTTTTTGTATAACTAGAACTCACTCAGTAACGCTGACTTTTGTGCATTTTCCAGTTAGCAGGTGAATGTTGCTGAGGATGGCACGGGGCGGCTACTTGGCTCATTTTGGATGACATTCTTTTGGATAACGTTTTTACATTGTAATGCGAACGAATGATATTTTGTAATGAACGATGTAATATTTTGCAAAAGTGTTTATTTAAAGGAAATGAAATGTTTGTTTAAAGTGTTTCCGCTGCATGGTTTTAGTAAAGTTAATGTAATTATATGTTTGATGTGCGATGATTGACCAGCTATGAGCGTCCCGGGAACGAGGCCTTACAAAAATATGGAATTTTCTAAAAACAGTTTTATTAAAACAACTAGAATAATTAAAAACTTGAGTTTTTAATAAATAAGATTTTTAAAAACAATAAATTTTTATAAGAAAATCTTAAAAAAAATATTGAAAAATAAAACTATTTAGATAGGAGAGTTAAAAATAATATAATTGTTTTATCTCTTGAACAAGTACGTATATATAAATTTATACATATCTTATATTAAAATACCGTATTGTAACTTTTCGTGTTTATTACTAACTATAATCCATTTAATAAATGGGTTTCTAGACTATATATTTATCTATATATTATCTACTTATAACATATTTATTGTTTATTTACTTGAAATAGCTATTCATATGCAATTATAATCATATTTTATATTCAAACATGGTTTTATAATTCATAAATTTTTATTACTAATGATTTATTATTTTATTTATTCAACTCGTGTAATACACGGGTTACTAACTTAGTTCTTTTATATATATGGCTCTTGTATTCTTTTAAAATTTATATTTTAAGTAATTATGTTTGTCTATATGTTTAAATATTCAGTAGGTTAGACCCGTATACTAAAAGTTTGAGAAAATAAAAACACTTGTTAATAAGTTTGTATAATACACCCATGCTTTCACCTGGAATTCTGTTTATGTAAAATAGTTCTAAATACTAAATTTTTAACCAAAAAATTACACGATAACAATTCTGTTTACATATTAGAAAAAAATTAACTAAGTTTATCTACACCATAAAAATCATAAAACAAAATATATAAGAAGGATAAACATAATCTCAAGTGGTATTATTCTTAAATGCAATTTCCCTATATGAATTGACATGAGAGGATGTTTAAAGTTCTAAAACGGGTTAGAGAATAATTTAAAAGTAATAACATTAAATCAAAAGGTTTGTAGAGTAGTGTAGGGTAGACTTTTTTTAACAAACACAAGAGAAGCAACATCTAATGTAGGAGCATCGAGATTTAACTAACAAGCCCGCATCCGGATGATGACCCATTAATTGACAATGATTTTCAGAACCTGGTCCAGCTATTCCAATCATATTAAAAAAAATTCCCATGAGAGTAAAAGTTATGATGGCTTATGGTATTAAGAGTTTCTGAGATTAAATTATATTTCCAACTGAACCTATGGGTGTGGTGTATGTGTGTGCATTACGGGTTTATGAAATGCTATATATGGCGTGAGAAAAATCTGAAATAATCATCTAATAAGTGGTTTTTGAAATAAAATGATATTTTGATAAAGTATTTGATTTTATAAATGCAAGGTTTAACATGAGGCTGATGCAACTGAAACACCCAAAGTCTCTCCTGCATGCATGTACAAGTGTACTAAAGTAGAATGCTTCGGAAGTTTCACACCAACAACAGAAAATATTCTAAGTGTGAAATCTTTCGAAGCCAAGACCAATATCTTCCAAAGCCGAAGATGAAGTCTTCCGAAGATTCAAATACAAAGTCTTCCGAAGCCAACACTAGAAGACAAATTTCTTCCGAATACTTTTAGAATACATGCTTTATCTGATGTACATTTTACATAAAACTTGACCCCTTTTCGCTGCAACTCTGATGAGACACCAACTTTACATAAGTTGGTGAAAGGTCAATGGTTTTGATAACTGTACATAGAGGTTTTGAGTTTGTAACTTTCTACTTTATGCATTTTATCATTTTTGTAATATATTAGGATGTGAGCTATGGCATGTCATAGTCACTAGTCAAAAGGCAATCTGTCTTTTGACTCTACATTTGATTTTGTTGTCTAGTCAATTGTATCCAGCTGGCCTTCAAAGTATGGCCGGCTGTAGGATTTAGTATATGTATCTCAAGTACTTGTAACTTTCTGATATGCTTTTGTAATATTTGTAATAGAACTTGAGAAGTAATATACAACATTCTTGAAAACCAATTACTTGTGTGTTTTTGCTATCTTATTTTGTCTCTTATTTACTTGTGTTCTTAGCATCTTTACCAAGTGGTTAACCTGTTCCCTATTTGTTTTGTTAAGTGTTGTTAATAACTCTTCTTATTGTGTTGTTGTGTTGTAAATGTATACCCTTCACCGATCCTGCAATAAAGTATATATAGACTCAATAGTGAAAGTTGGTCATGTTGGTTTCAAGATGAGTAGTGACAAGGCATCTTCAGCCTATGTGACGAGTACAGTTAACATTCTAGCACAATATGTATATGTTGTATTTTTAAAGTGAGAAATTGTAATGCAAACTATTTAATGTGTGTTTTAAAGTTTTCCGTTATTGCCATGATATCTTTATTTATATATATAAGACAAGCGAAGTCTAGTTTGCGCTCTAGAAAACAATAATTAATTGTATGAATTAACTTATATGAATCATGCATAATCACCTCCTAACTCTATTAGAGTTTAACTAATATCTTGTATATTCTAATCTGGATAATTGATCTTATGTAAATCTTTATTATACGATATATGATTAGTGACAATGGGATCATCACTCCAGGCTCCAACTAGTTGTGCCATTTGTACTTTTAGAAAATTTTAACTTTAAGATCCAATAGTAAATACATACTTTTGATTTCTAGTTGTTTTCAACATGCAATCAAAATAGAATAATTTGACAGATTCTGTACAACTCGAATACTATTCTAAACAAATCCAATAAGATGAGTTATGTTTTATGTAATTACTATTACTAATAAAGCAACGTGAGAAGATAATTTTGTGATTTTAGTAATCATAAAAATAGTTTAGTTATACTTTAATATAAGGAGGATTATTTTCACGTGGTTTTATGAATCTCTTACATAATAAGTTATAACTTACTGTATTTGTTTCTCTCCTACTACTTCTGATTATATTATATACATTATGTGCAAGTGTATTACGTAGATCTTAATATATTATAAATTATCTATGCAGCAAACGTGTCTACATTATACAGATACTCATACCTATATTTATATGACATTTATATATGTATGCATGCGTCTATGCATACGACCATACATTCATATGTTTGTGGTGCACTAGGAGCAATTATACAAAAAAACTGTATAACTCGTGAGAAGTGACTAGGACATTGTATATGTCTCATAGGCAGACATCTACGCAACGTAACACATGATGTTGGCACAACATTTCACAACTATAATTTCCTCTAAAGAAATTTAAATATCCAATTATGCTTGAACTAAAAATAATTTTTTTTGCATATTATCATTTTAAAGAATAGAGTATATAAAAGCTATTGATATTTACAAAGATAGTAAAACTAGCTATTACTATTTTTAAATTTATTAAGAAATTGTTCTCTAAGTGATAGTTGATAATTTTTTCCAACTTTTTGAATATATAACATTTGTATACATTCATGTTCGTGTGTTATATGTGATACTAGTTTTAATAATTCGTGTATTACACAAGTTGGATAAATAAAAATAAAATCACATAAAAAATGAATTAATTATGAAATGATATTTTAAGATAAAATATCAACCTTTTAAAATTTGTTTTTCTAAAACTGTTTTGGTTTAGAAAAAATATATTATTTGGAAAACACCAATTTTCAAATATTTCTAATCTTTTACAAAGTTTGATGTATAAGAAAACTTATTATTTTATAAAAACTAGAGTTGATTCACCAACGCGAGTTGCACGTCTTAAAATCAAGCCTTGAATAAACATAGCAGAATAGCGTGTGGCTCATAACTGAATGTCAGTTACGCCTGTTGGAGAAAAACGACCACCAAGCCATGACAACCGATACTATTTTTGGTGTATCATCACAACCACAAATCAATAAGAATAAACCGCCTCAAACAAACATACGTTCGTCATTATTGACAAAATGTACGCATATGCAAACTCAACAATACTTCAAAAGTACCAAAACAACTCTCAGATGCACCCTACACATCATCACAGAGTAGAAGTATAGGCAAAACACATCTCCATTTCAGAAAAGTTTAAGGTTTATGACCATGAGCACCAAATGACCGCTTAGAATGCAAACATTAAACATCATTGGGGCAAGGCAACCACGGATATAGAAAACCCAAAACAAACTTTCTTAATGATGTTATTTCACAAAGAAAATCACCACCAACACCAGATCTAGGACAAAAATGGCCTTTAGATGTGGCAATGCATATCATCATCGAGCAACCCATAACCATAACCTAACACACCACCGTGGTCGCATACCCCAGTCGAGAACAAAAAAGTCAAATAGCAAGGAAAGTCGGAATGTCACCGTCACCGCCTCCCATCACCACAACCACCGCCATCTGCACACACCGCCATTGGTGACACATGAGGGTGGCGACGACAACACCCACAGTGAGTAGTGCACTACCACCTAAACACTAAATATCACCAGCTCTTTCTCTCTCTCTAAAAAGTCAACATGCATAAAGGACCTGTACACGATGCGAACGAAGTGGCGAATACGTAGCCGGAGATGGCGATGAGAACCAAGGGGTGAAGGTTAGCTGGAACCGGTGGTTGACCAGAAACCTCCACCAACTGGCAGGTCCCTCACAACAATCTCTCTCTAGAATGAAACCCTCAAAACAATTGAAGAAGATAGCGAAAAAAAATCTCTTTAAAATGGCAAAACAAAGCATGCAATACATACTTGTACCCTATGTGTAAAAAGCACCAAAACACTATTCATCAGCTTCGTTTATCCATATATAGGGTAACATATTTTAAAAAAAATAACATTATAAAAGTTATCAATTGGTAAATTTATTTATACAACTATTTTAGATTAACAAATTAAATAATATTATTATAATTAATACATATATTTAATAAGAGAGTGAAATTAGAAAATTTTGATAAGTATGAAAATGGTGTTGCTATGTATCCCTCATGGTTACTATTTTATTAAAATAAAATTATATTAATATACATTGATGTTAGTTAAGTTTATTTAATTTCATAACTTTGATGAAGACATGATATATGATATTTGTAACATCCTGAAATTTTATATAAACAGAAGGAAAAAAAAGTAAATAGAAAGAATAAAAACTTTGTACAAGTGGAATGGGAAAAAGTGTACAAAGTACAAATCTTATTATTTTAAGATATTAAAGGGCATGGTCGCCCATATCAAGCTAAAAGCTGCTTTGATCTCAAAGGAAGAAGAAGAGAGAGAGAGAGAGCCCGATTCTAGAGAGAGAAAAAGGAAGAAGAAGCTGAAAAAGGTAAGTCTTCTCTTGTTTGAGCTCGGTTTCAGTTGAGTATTGAGTTCTTGACCAAAGTTCTGGTTGTTTAGAGTTTACTTTCGGGATTCAAAGAGCTGAATCGAAGTGGGTCTTGAACTGGAAGAGTGCTGCTCAAAAGCTGCTCAAGGTGAGTTTCTAGAACCCCTCTTTTACTGATTTGGGACTATTATGCATAGGATGTAAGCATCTTTTAAAGAAACCGTGGGTTTTCAGCTTTATGTTCGAATGTTGTATGTATGTATGCATGTTATAGTGTTGATTATGGGTTAGAGATGATGTTTAGTATGCTTAGATGGCCTTAGTATGTTAGATCTGTGTTTGGGTATGCTTAGAATGATAATCGGGTGAAATTGGTAGCATAGAAAATATTTCAGAATGTTTGATGAACATGAACAGTGATTCATGCGCCCAAACAGTTGTCCATGTGTCCAGCATGAGAGACCAGACGCCTAAGTGTTGGCCACACGCCCAAGAATGGGTCATGCGCCTGAACAGTGGCCCATGCGCCCAGCATGTTGGCCATGCGGCTAAGTGTTGGCCATGCGCCCAAGTATGACCATGCGCCTAAATAGTGCCCGTGCACCCAAGCGATTGAAACGGCTAAGTGTGGACCATGCGCCTAAACAGTCCATGTGTCACACCCCAACCTTGACGGCGGAAACGTCGAGATGTGAGGATTACGATTGTTCACAGCCACATAACGCTGTTTATTAATTCCAAATATGTTATTCATAAATTTCATTAGTAACATTACAAGCAAAAGTTTCAACAAAGAATACATCATGAACAAACGCTACAAATAACATGATCATCCATTTATTCTCTAGGTCCAATCCTAGATGTAATAAGCTTCAAAGAGTAGAACAAAAACTTAAGGTATACCTGAAACATGTTAAAATAAAAGGTCAACATAAAAATGTTGGTGAGCATTCCACAGTTTTCAATACATAGGTATATAAAAGATGGCAATTCAAGTCGTAAGTTAAAGAATAAAGTGATTAGGGATGTTATGAACTATGCAACAATCAAACCTCGACAAATTTTACAAGTCTCAAACGTTTACAAGATTATACGATCAGCTAAGTGTACTTGGATCAACCAAGCAGGCTTGTCTGGCCCATAGATCTATGACTTCGCTGGGCTAGCAATAGTTAATGGTTGTACATATAATGCCATAACATGGTAACCACAAAAGTTCAACTAACCACAACTTTGCATAATGAATTGCCATAAAGATTACAAGTCTCAAATTAGTTTACAAGTGCAACAATAATAAGTTAACATGTTTCACCCCAAAGTGTGAAAATTAAAAAAAGGGGCATGGAAATACTCACTTGATATAAATAAGATGATGATAAGAAAAATAAACGAGGCCCCAATGATTTCTTCATGATTAAATCTAAGATTTGGTGTCTTAGGATTAGAATAAATATAAGATTAACGACTGAATACGAATTAGAGTTTCGATTGAAATTTGGGGGTTTTAATAATTACATTTTATAGAAATATAATAATACAATCGTTTACGTTTTGATTTAAATAAATATATATGTATATATATAATATATTTAAGACTAAGAATGATAATGAAAGATTCAATGTTTGAATTTATTAATTTAATAAAGAGTAAATACAATGTGTGAAAAGAAATAATTAATTTAATAGTTATTTAAAATTTGATAAAGATAATTGAATACCTTTTCAAATGACTCGTAGGATAATTTATAATTATTTAAATCATTTTATTAAGTTTTTAACCCTTTTTAAATGATTTTTTTTATAAAATTATTAAAATATTCAAAGCCTTAAAATAGGAATGAAGAATAAATAAAAAGAAAATTATATTATTTTATTAGTTCAAGAGTTCAAATAAAAGTTATGGACTAATTTATTAATATGATATAACATGCTTATATGATTAGATGAACAATTAAATATCTATTTAAATAACCATTTTAATAATTAAATATTTAAAGTATTTGAAATATGTAGTTTGGAATAATCCAAATTTGGACTATAATATAATTATAACATATAAAAGTTTTAAAATTTGTTTTATAGTATTTTTATTCTTTAAATTAAGAATTATAAGTTTCAAAGTTCTAATAAAATTAACTTAATAATTTCTAGATTGTTTTTAGTTAACAAAATAATTTTATTTTGATTTAATAATGTAATAACACTTTTCTGAATTATAAAATGTAAAAAAAACTAATTGAAAACACAAGATGTTAGAGGCCCGGTTCGAACCCGGGACCTCTCGATTATAATCCACGCCAAATACCAGTTGGGCTACAGCCCGATCTGGTTGAAAGTCCCATTACAATGTTTAAAAAGCATTAGTTTCAAAATCCCCAAATTTACTCAAGAACCTAGAATCAAATTAAGTCAAATTAAACATCAATTCGGATATGTTAACCAAATTAACATTAGGGCTTTGTTTCCCCATGTTAAACCGAGTACAATGATGTGCGAAACTTACGTTATTGAGTTCGAATTGATGAATATGGTGACAAGGATAGCCGCGACTGAGATAAGTTGGTTCGAGGTTCAAACATTGATGATAATCAATTAACTTCGAGGTTAGCTTCGTGTGGTGTTCATGATGCAAAGCCCTTTGTCAATTTCGAAGATTGAAGCCCTGGTTATAGTGTTCGATTAGCTGCAAATTCACGGTGAGGAGGATGATCGAATTCGATGGTGGTGTGTGTTTCAGGTGTAATTGAGGTTTGCATACGATTCGAGATAGATAAACGATCGTTCGGTTTCATTTAATTGGATTATTAACGAATTTTAATGTCCAAACGGCTATGGATTTAAGGTTGCCGGTTACTTCGCTTAAATGGGTTCATAAACATGATTTAAATACGTTTAAAGCTCATAATAGTGGTCGAATCTCATATACGAAGCGATTGAAAATGGTTCTCGGGTGAAATTCCAAGGGGTTTTGGTGTTTTACCCCTTGCCGAAGTCGACCGGAGGGTGGCCGGGAAAATGGCCGGAAAAAACGAGAAGGGAGGGTGGGGCGGTTTGGGTTTTTTTTTTTAAACAATTACAAAAATGGTCCCTCAAATTTGAATTCCTTTTATATATGCTGAAACTTCAATTTAAAGTTTTAAAAATAACAACTTAGCCCCTAATTTAGTTGTTTTAAGTTTTAGTTAATATAATTCACATGATTATCATTAATATTATTATTATCAATTTTATTATTATTATTATTATTATTATTATTATTATTAATGTTAAGCAAATTAATTTATTAACACCCAATTTACTCAACATGTATAACAAGTCCTCAAAGTTTCATAAATGACATAAATGGCCCTTACAAGAATTAACAAAATAATTTTTAGTTAACAAAAATACGAGATGTTACACCATGCGTCCCAGTGAATGAAATGGCTGTGTGGACCATGTGCCTAAACAGCGCCAATGCGTCCCAGTGAATGAAATGGCTAAGTGTGGACCATGCGCCTAAACAGTGCCCATGCGTCCTAATGAATGAAACAGCTAAGTATTGGCCATGCGCCTAAACAGTGCCCATGCGCCCAAGTGTTGATGATGCGCCTGAACAGGGCAGAAACGCCCAAACAGTGCCCATGCGCCCAGACTATTTTACACTTAGAATTTTTATGCTCATGCACCTGGAAGGTCCCATGCGCCCAATTTGGACTTGAGGTTTTCTAAGTGGATTTCAAGGGGTAAATAGGAAGATAGGCCTGGTTATGATGTGATGGCTTATGTTTGATGTGTGTATGATGTTGAGGGTATATGTTTATGTTTATGTGTGTTCCTTATTATGTATGTATGTCTTCCCTTGGCTTTGCGTTGAACGTTAATGAATGTAATGAAAGTATTATGTAACGTAAAGTGGAAGATAATGAAAAGAAAACGTAATGAATGAATGCATGCATGAATTAATGAATAAAGATAGAAGTATAGAGAGGCTTGAAAGCAATATGTACAGAGGTGCACGGCTGTAACACCCGAATATTTATTATTTTGAAGCCGGTGAAGAAAGGAAAGCAAATAAAGTCCAAAAGTCGAGGGACCAAACTCGCCAACGAAGAAAAGTTTGGGAAATGTGGTGATATTAGTAGGGAGAGGGCAGCCCACTCTCCCCACACTCACATTTCAGTTTCATAAAGAGAAGAACAGAGAAGAAGAGAAAAAGAAGAGAAAAAGAGGAAAAGTGCTGGTTCGGGTCGGTTCGGGTCGCCAAAATCGTCGTGAAGCAAGCCAAATCGAAGCTCTTGTCGTTATGCTCATTTATGTGAGTTCTAAGACCCTCTTTTACTTGTTTTCAAATGATTGGGGCTGGAAAACATCTGAAATCGAGTTTTTCGTATGTGTGTAAGTTGACCCGTTGTGTATGTGTATGTGTATGTATGATGCGTTTGTGACTTGATTTCTTGCTTGGTTGTGCTTGAATAATGTTCTGGTATGCATCCCTAAGGTTTAGGATGATCGATTTAGGCTTAAAATGGGTTTAGATGAGTTTGGAGGCCGAAACCCTCGGCTGCAGTCGGGATGAACTGCATTCTGCATCAGTTAGGGCTAGGCGACCGACTGGAGGCCGAATGGAGGCCATACGGCCGATTAGGGTGCGACTGAAGGTCCATTCGCACGACTGAAGGTCCATTCGCACGACTGAAGGTCCAGTCGCATAGGTGTTCATCCGCATTGTCCATTCGCACGACTGGATGTTCATTCGCATAGGTGTTCATCCGTATTAGTTCATTCGTATGATGTTCAGTCGCATGGAGGCAATGCGACTGAAGGGTGTCCATACGCCCGAATAGGGCTGTTGAACCCGAGAAGGTGTAGATTGACTTCTGACTTTCGGGGGAAAGTGCAGATATAAGTTTTGACGTAAAGGTTCCCATAAGAGTTTGTAAGATGACGATCGAGGTCTTAGAAAGCAGGTTGGGCATGATGAGGATAATGATGTTATATGTTATGTATGTATGATGTTGCCCTGTATGATGTGATGTTGATGCATGTTAATGTTCCTTAGTGTGATGTATAATATCTTTCTATGGCTTTACCTATTATGATGAATGAACGAAGTATTATGTAACGTAAAGTGAAAGATAAAGAAAGAGGAACATGATGAATGAATGCATGTATTAATGAACGAATGAAACGTCTTGCACGCATCGGATAACGGGTCCTTCTTTGTGATTGACCCTGAATGTAGAACCTCTACCGCTCACCCTAGTACTGTGGCATACGTTTAGCTGTTCATTTGTTGACTTCGGCCCAGTAGCTAAGACTGATGGTTACTCCTAGTACCGTGGCATACGTTTAGCTGTTCATTTGTTGACTTCGGCCCGGTAGCTACGACTAACCGGGGTGTAGCACATGGTATTGGTAAGGATGATGTCCGATGCGCAAGTAAAGTAATGAAAGAACGAATGAACGAATGAAGAAGATAATAATGATGTTATCTATGTGTACGTACGATGTGTGATCATGTATAAGTAACGAACGGTTTTATATGAAAGTAAAGTATGTTTTATTTATAAAACTAGAACTCACTCAGCAACGCTGACTTTGATGTGTTTCCAGTTGGCAGGTAATGGTTGCTGAGGGTGGCACGGGCAACTACTTAGCTCTTTTGGGATGGCATTCTTTTGATTAATGTTTTTGCATTGTAATGCGAACAAGCTATTTTGTAATGAATGTCGTATTAACTTGCAAAAGCATTTACATGGAAATGAAAGATTGTTTTAGTTTTCCGCTGCGATTTTATGAAATACAAATGTAATTATACGTTTTATGTGCGATGAGAACCCAACTGTAAGCGTCCCGGGAACGTGGCCTCACAAGTTGGTATCAGAGCCAAAGTTTAAGTGAAATGGGTAAATTTTCAAAATAAACCTGATCTTAAACTGAGAATGGGACGGGAGGGAATGGGATGCCAAACTGAGTAGCTGCGTGCCATCAGGTATTTTCATAAAGTTAACCGGTTTTATGTGCGCATGGTATGTGGTTATGTGTTGTATGTAGATTTAAATACTGATGTAGTCAGGACAGGTAATACTTGGGGTATGAAGAGTAAAGTAAGTGGCTAATCACAACTGGCCACTGTAATTAGGGACTTACTATACTTGACATAAACTGAGTTGTTCCTTGAATGACTGTGTTGGTGTTTGAATCTTTCAGTGTGCGTGTGATGGCCGGAGGTAGATCTTCGATAGCTTCTAGGGGCGGAGGTCATGGTGTTGAACCGCGACCCAAGAGAGGGAGACCCAGAGTTGAGAGGGTGGTTCATGAAGAACCAGAGACCCCTCATCCGGAGGGTGGCGACGAAAGCGCCAATCTGAGAGCCTCAGTAAAAGAGGCTGTTGTAGAAGAAGTCCATAGGTCATGCAGACAATCTTACCGTCTGTGGTGACTGAAGTTATTAAGGCTATACGAGAAGGGGAAAGAAAAGAAAGAAACAGATCCTCTGGAGGACGGGAACAGCCAGAGCTGGAAACGGTTCTGTCTGATGATGAAGAGGAAGAAGAAGAGCCTGTGCCAGAGGCAGTGCGAGGATGTAACTACGGGGCATTTATGAGATGCAAGCCCCCTACTTTTGATGGAAACAGCACCGCTGCAGCTGCTCACCGGTGGGTGAGGGAAATGGAAGCTGTTCTCGATATCAGCGAGTGCCGAGAGGACCAAAAGGTGAAGTTTGCTACCCACTCTTTTGTGGATTCAGCTCTGTGCTGGTGGGACAACATTGTCCAAGCTGAGGGTAGTAGGGCCATTGGGAAAATGAAATGGCCTGAGCTGAGAAGGTTGGTGATTGAGGAATTTTGTCCTCATCGGGAAATGGATAAGTTGGAAAGGGAGTTTCTGCAGTTGGAGGCTGGAACCATGACACACCAGCAGTATACCACCAAGTTTAATGAAATGGCACGGCTTGTGCCTGATCAGGTGACGCCTCTGTCTCGGAAAATCAAGAGGTACATTCAGGGTTTACCGGTGGATGTTCGCCGGCATATGATCGCCGCCTGGCCAAGCACGTTTAGGTCGGCGGTTGATTTGGCAGGGAGGCTGTATGACGAGCGGGAGGTGGTGGTGACTGAAGCGAGTAAGAAGAGTGGTGGTGATCGGAACTGGAACGGGAAACGGTTTGGTCGGGGTGATGCCCCGATGGGTAACAAAAAGGCACGGGTGGATGAACGCCGTGTGGTCACATCAAGTGCGGGGTCGAAAATGTGTCGCAAGTGTGGAAGGGAGCACGACGGGGAATGTAGGTTTGGGTCAAACTTGTGCTTCAAGTGTGGGAAGACAGGGCATATGGCAAAGGATTGCCTATCGGGCAAATGTTTTAACTGTGGGGAAACTGGTCATATGAGCAGAGATTGTAAGAAGTCGAGGACTGAGGGTTCAGGGGTGAAGAAGACGGGAAGTGATGGACCGAGGGCGAGCGCCAGGCGTTCACCATGACACAGGAGGATGCTAGGACGGACCCTGACGTTGTGTCCGGTACGTTTCTAGTGAACCAGACTTTAGCTTCTGTGTTATTTGATTCGGGTGCTAGTAGGAGTTTTATTTCTGCTGCTTTCTGTGCTAAGCTGCCTGTTAGTAGTAGACGTGTTGATGCGCCCTTTGATGTAGAAACTGCCATAGGTAAGTCTACCAGGATTTCTGAGATGATAGAGAATTGTGAAGTGGAACTTGAGGGTCATAAGTTTCCTGTTAGACCGTTCGTGATGACCTTGGGTGGTTTCGATGTGGTTCTTGGGATGGATTGGTTGGCGGACTTCGAGGCGAACATTGTGTGTCGCAAGAAGATGGTTCGGTTGGCAGCGCCTGACAGAAGTTTGGTAACGGTTTATGGTGATCGGGTTACTACGATCCCGAAGGTGATCTCAATGGCGGTGGCGGGAAAGTGTATGAGGCGTGGATGTAGTGCTTACTTGGCCTATGTAAAAGATGTGGATACACCAACACCACAACTAGCCGATGTACCGGTTGTGTGTGATTTTCCAGACGTGTTCCCAGAAGACTTATCAGGAGTGCCACCTGACAGAGAGATTGAATTTCAGATTGATCTGATACCGTGTGCCCAACCTGTTGCCAAGGTGTAAGGCCCCGTTCCCGGGACGCTTACAGCTGGGTTCTCATCGCTCATAAAACGTATAATTACATTTGTATTTCATAAAATCGCAGCGGAAAACTAAAACAATCTTTCATTTCCATGTAAATGCTTTTGCAAATTAATACAACATTCATTACAAAATAACTTGTTCGCATTACAATGCAAAAACATTAATCAAAAGAATGCCATCCCAAAAGAGCTGAGTAGTCGCCCGTGCCATCCTCAGCAATCATTACCTGCCAACTGGAAACACATCAAAGTCAGCGTTGCTGAGTGAGTTCTAGTTTATAAATAAAACATACTTTACTTTACATTCGTTCGCGATCACACAACATACGTACATACAGATAATATCAGTATTATCTTCATCATTCCGTTCATTAACTTACTCATTCACGTGTTACATTATCGTTCGTTTCTCTATCTAGATCCGGTCAGACTTACCCTCTTCGTGGTACTCAGCCACGATTACTGAGGTCGACTGACAGGGATCTTATTCTGTACATTATTCCGATCATTTATTTACGTTCATTCATACTTCGTTCTTTCATACATAATCTTTTCGTCCCTTTATACTTTCGTTCCTTCGAGTCTGTTGCGACAACATGGTCGCTCACCTCATTAACAATCCCAACGACTTCGCACTATCCGAGTCTGTTGCAACCAAATAGTTGCTCACCCCAATTGCCAATCTCACGATAGCATGCTTTCCGAGTCTCTTGCACCCATAGGGTTACTCACCTCATGGCAACTTCACAATAACGCGTTGTCCGTGTCTGTTGCAACAACTGAGTTGCTCACCTCCTTTCTCTGGCCATCTTAATGATGCCGATGATCCGACGTCTTTTGCAACCACACGTTGCTCACCCCATTGGCAATCTGCATGATTGCCTGTGATCCGAGTCTTTTGCAACCACACGTTGCTCACCTCATTGTATGCTTGCAAGCCTTTCCTTCATTCATTCGTCATTCAATAATGCATGCATTCTTAATTTATGTTCCTCTTTCATTATCTTTCACTTTACGTTACATAATACTTCATTCATTCATTAACATAACACGTAAAGTCACAAGAAAGACAAACATACATCGTAATAAGGAACACATCATACACATTCATCATCATCATACAGGGCAACACCATACATATATATAACATGCATAAACTTGCAACATCATCGCCATGCCCAACATGCTTTCTAAGGCCCCAATCGTCATCTTACATGCTCTTACAGGAACCCATACGTCAAAACTTACATCTGCACTTTTCCCCGAAAGTCAGAAGTCAAACTACACTTTCCTCGGGTGTGACAGCCCCACTCGGGCGTATGGACACCCTTCAGTCGCATGGCCTCCATGCGACTGAACATCATGCGATTGAACTAATGCGGATGAACACCTATGCGAATGAACATCCAGTCGTGCGAATGGACAATGCGGATGGACCTCATGCGAATGGGATTAATGCGAATGAGCACTTATGCGACTGGACCTTCAGTCGCATGACCTCCATGCGACTGGCCTTTCAATCGTGCGAATGGACCTTCAATCGTGCGAATGGACCCCAATCGCAGCCTAATCGGCCGTATGGCCTCCATTCGGCCTCCAGTCGGTCGCCTAGCCCTAACTGATGCAGAATGCAGTTCATCCCGACTGCAGCCGAGGGTTTTCGGCCTCCAAACTCATCTAAACCCATTTTAAGCCCAAATCGACCATCCTAAACCTTAGGGATGCATACCACGACACCATTCAAGCACACACAAGCTCACAATCAAGTCACAAACGCATCATACATACACATACACATACACAAATGGGTCAACTTACACATATACGAAAAACTCGATTTCAGATGTTTTCCAGCCCCAAATCGTTTGAAAACGTGTAAAAGAGGGGTCTTAGAACTCACCTAAACGAGCAAAACAACAAGAGCTTCGATTCGGCTTGCTTCACGACGATTTTGGCGACCCGAATCGACCCGAACCAACACTTTTCCTCTTTTCTCCTCTTCTTTCCCTCTTCTCCCTTTATGAAGCTGAAATGTGGATGTGGGGAGAGTGGGCTGCCCTCTCCCTACATATATCATCACATTTCCCAACTTTTCTTCGTTGGCGAGTTTGGTCTCTCGACTTTTGGACTTTATTTTCTTTTCTTTCGCCACCGCTTCAAAATAATAAATACCCGGTGTTACACTAGGCACCATATCGGTTGGCTCCAACCGAGATGAAAGAGTTGATGGAGCAGTTGCGAGAGCTGCTTGATAAGGGGTTCATTCGACCGAGTATCTCTCCTTGGGGCGATCCGGTCCTATTTGTAAAGAAGAAGGATGGTAGTATGAGGATGTGCATTGACTACCGCGAACTGAACAAGTTGACAGTGAAGAACCGCTACCCCTTACCGAGGATAGATGATTTGTTCGATCAGCATCAGGGTGCCAGTTGATTCTCGAGGATAGATCTTCAATCCGGTTATCATCAGTTGAAGGTGAAGGAGCAAGATATCCCCAAAACAGCTTTCCGCACGCGCTATGGTCATTACGAGTTTCTTGTCATGTCCTTTGGTTTGACCAACGCGCCAGCTGCTTTTATGGATCTGATGAACCGTGTGTGTCGGCCTATGTTGGATAAATCGGTGATTGTGTTTATTGATGATATCCTGATTTATTCGAAGAGCAAGATTGAGCATGCCGGTCACATTCGAGAGGTTCTGGAGACATTGAGAAGGGAGAAATTGTATGCTAAATTCTCCAAGTGCGCGTTTTGGTTGCGCGAAGTTCAGTTTTTGGGTCATGTGGTGAATCCTGACGGGATTATGGTTGACCCGGCGAAAGTGGAGGCGGTTATGCAATGGAGGTCACCAAAGACGCCATTCGAGATCCGTAGTTTCTTGGGCTTGGCAGGCTACTATAGAAGATTCATCCAAGACTTCTCTAAGATTGCTTCCCCACTAACTAAGTTGACCCGAAAAGATGTGAAATTTGTATGGGGTCAAGCTCAAGAGAAGGCGTTCGAAGAGCTGAAGGCAAGACTGACTCAAGCTCCTGTTCTGTCATTACCCGATGGAAGCGGAGATCTGGTGGTTTATTCTGATGCTTCCTACTCAGGGTTGGGGTGTGTGTTAATGCAGAGAGGGAAGGTTATGGCCTATGCATCCCGACAATTGAAAGTCCATGAGGTTAATTATCCCACTCATGACTTGGAGCTAGCAGCCGTGGTCTTTGCACTAAAGATTTGGAGGCACTATCTCTACGGGACGAAGTGCACCATATTCACCGATCATAAGAGCTTGAAGTACTTCTTCGAGCGAAAGGATCTGAACATGAGGCAGAGAAGATGGTTGGAACTTATAAAGGATTATGATTGCGAGATCCATTACCATCCAGGCAAAGCTAATGTGGTGGCGGATGCCCTTAGCCGGAAGGAAAGGCCCGAACCGATTCGGGTGAAAGCTTATCAATTAATCATGACCTCCGATGTGATGAAGCAAGTTAAGGAGTTTCAAGATGAGGCATTGAAGGAAGATCACTTAACTCGGAAAGAATGAGAGGTCTGGTTGGGGAATTGGGTGAAAACACACTCGGTGTTAGAACTCGATTCGGTCGTGTGTGGATTCCTCGTTTTGGGGATCTACGGGAGAAGATAATGGATGAAGCCCACAAGACTCGATACTCCATTCATCCTGGTGCCACGAAAATGTACCATGACATGAAGAAAGATTATTGGTGGCCAGGTATGAAGCGTGACGTGGTGGAGTATGTGAGTAAGTGCCTTACTTGCTTACAGGTGAAGGCAGAGCATCAAAAGCCGTATGGGAAGATACAACCTTTGGATATACCGGAATGGAAATAGGAGCACATCACCATGGACTTCATTACGAAGCTACCACGTACCCCGAAAAGGTATGATGCCATATGGGTGATAGTTGATCGTCTGACCAAGAGCGCTCATTTTCTACCGATCCGCGAGACGTATTCATCTGAGAGGTTGGCTGATCTTTTCATCAAGGAAATTGTAGCTCGTCATGGTGTGCCGGTGTCTATTGTGTCTGATCATGACACTCGGTTTACATCTAAATTT
Source organism: Flaveria trinervia (assembly GCA_025506515.1). Taxonomy (NCBI): domain Eukaryota; kingdom Viridiplantae; phylum Streptophyta; class Magnoliopsida; order Asterales; family Asteraceae; genus Flaveria; species Flaveria trinervia. The sequence continues at coordinate 2,824,942 of CM046457.1, read as the reverse complement.
TGGAAGAAATTCCACGACGCTATGGGGACGAGGTTACATATTAGCACGGCTTATCATCCCCAGACTGATGGTCAGTCAGAAAGGACCATTCAGACACTGGAAGACATGCTCGGGCGTGTGTGATCGATTTTGGTGGAAGTTGGGATGACCACTTACCGTTAGCCGAATTCTCATACAACAACAGCTATCATGCCAGTATTGGTATGCCACCATATGAGATGCTATACGGTAGGAGATGCAGAACACCCGTTTGTTGGGGGTGATATTGGTCAAAAGGAATTGGGGAGCGTCGAGGTAATCGAGGCTACGACAGAGAAGCTTGAAAAGATTAAAGCCTCCATGAAGGCAGCCAAAGATAGACAGAAGTCATATGCCGATAAGCGACGTAGGCCAATTGAGTTCCAGGTGGGTGACCGGGTTATGTTGAAGGTCTCGCCTTGGAAGGGTATTATCAGATTCAGAAAGCGGGGCAAGTTGTGCCCAAGATATATAGGCCCTTTCCGAATCATTGCTCGAGTAGGGGAGGTGGCCTATAGATTGGAGTTGCCAGATGGGTTAAGTGGGATTCACCCGACATTCCATGTATCTCATCTGAGAAAGTGTATAGCTGATGAAGACATGATTGTTCCACTGGAGGACATTGAAATAGATGAAAGGCTCAATTATGTGGAGCAACCAGTGACAATCATCGACCGAAAGGAGAAAAGGCTAAGGAATAAAGTGGTTCCTCTCGTGCGTGTACAGTGGAAGCACAGGAAGGGATCTGAGTCAACGTGGGAGACTGAGGAAGAAGTGAGACAGCATTATCCACGTTTGTTCGACGAATAACAGGTTTTGGGGACGAAACCTATTTAAGGGGGATGGACTTGTAACACCCGAGTATTTATTATTTTGAAGCCGGTGAAGAAAGGAAAGCAAATAAAGTCAAAAGTCAAGGGACCAAACTCGCCAACGAAGAAAAGTTGGGAAATGTGGTGATATTGGTAGGGAGAGGGCAGCCCACTCTCCCCACACTCACATTTCAGTTTCATAAAGAGAAGAAGAGAGAAAGAAGAGAAAAAGAGGAAAAGTGCCGGTTCGGGTCGGTTCGGGTCGCCAAAATCGTCGTGAAGCAAGCCAAATCGAAGCTCTTGTCGTTGTGCTCATTTATGTGAGTTCTAAGACCCCTCTTTTACTTGTTTTCAAACGATTTAGGGCTGGAAAACATCTGAAATCGAGTTTTTCGTATGTGTGTAAGTTGACCCGTTTGTGTATGCGTATGTGTATGTGTATGTATGATGCGTTTGTGACTTGATTTCTTGCTTGGTTGTGCTTGAATAATGTTCTGGTATGCATCCCTAAGGTTTAGGATGGCCGATTTAGGCTTAAAATGGGTTTAGATGAGTTTGGAGGCCGAAAACCCTCGGCTGCAGTCGGGATGAACTGCATTCTGCATCAGTTAGGGCTAGGCGACCGACTGGAGGCCGAATGGAGGCCATACGGCCGATTAGGGTGCGACTGAAGGTCCATTCGCACGACTGAAGGTCCAGTCGCATAGGTGTTCATCCGCATTGTCCATTCGCACGACTGGATGTTCATTCGCATAGGTGTTCATCCGTATTAGTTCATTCGTTGATGTTCAGTGCATGGAGGCAATGCGACTGAAGGGTGTCCATACGCCCGAATAGGGCTGTTGAACCGAGGAAGGTGTAGATTGACTTCTGACTTTCGGGGGAAAGTGCAGATATAAGTTTTGACGTAAAGGTTCCCATAAGAGTTTGTAAGATGTCGATCGAGGTCTTAGAAAGCAGGTTGGGCATGATGAGGATAATGATGTTATATGTTATGTATGTATGATGTTGTCCTGTATGATGTGATGTTGATGCATGTTAAGTTTCTTAGTGTGATGTATAATATCTTTCCTATGGCTTTACCTATTATGATGAATGAACGAAGTATTATGTAACGTAAAGTGAAAGATAAAGAAAGAGAAACATGATGAATGAATGCATGTATTAATGAACGAATGAAACGTCTTGCACGCATCGGATAACGGGTCCTTCTTTGTGATTGACCCTGAATGTAGAACCTCTACCGCTCACCCCTAGTACTGTGGCATACGTTTAGCTGTTCATTTATTGACTTCGGCCCAGTAGCTAAGACTGATGGTTACTCCTAGTACCGTGGCATACGTTTAGCTGTTCATTTGTTGACTTCGGCCCGGTAGCTACGACTAACCGGGGGGTAGCACATGGTATTGGTAAGGATGATGTCCGATGCGCAAGTAAAGTAATGAAAGAACGAATGAACGAATGAAGAAGATATAATGATGTTATCTATGTGTACGTACGATGTGTGATCATGTATAAGTAACGAACGGTTTTATATGAAAGTAAAGTATTTTATTTATAAAACTAGAACTCACTCAGCAACGCTGACTTTGATGTGTTCCAGTTGGCAGGTAATGGTTGTTGAGGGTGGCACGGGCGACTACTCAGCTCTTTTGGGATGGCATTCTTTTGATTAATGTTTTTGCATTGTAATGCGAACAAGCTATTTTGTAATGAATGTCGTATTAACTTGCAAAAGCATTTACATGGAAATGAAAGATTGTTTTAGTTTTCCGCTGCGATTTTATGAAATACAAATGTAATTATACGTTTTATGTGCGATGAGAACCCAGCTGTAAGCGTCCCGGGAACGGGGCCTTACAACGGCTCTTAATGCCTTAAGCTCTACCGCGTGAGGTTCAACAAATCCTAGAGTGTGCACGCAAGGGTTCCAGTCTTTGTGACTGGCCTCCAAAGGTGTTACCTATTTCTATAGGGGTGTTACCCATTTCTATGGGTGTTGTTACCCACTTCGGTGGGGGTGTTGTTACCCGAGTTATGTATAACTTCGGGGGTGTGGCATAAAGCCAAGCATACTTATGAGGTGAGCGAATCTGTGTCGCAACAGACTCGACAGAGGTCTTTGTCCATGAGACGAGATATGAGGTGAGCGACTCTGTGTTGCAACAGACTCGATAGAGATCTTTGACCCTGAGACGAGATAAGAGGTGAGCGACTCTGTGTTGCAACAGACTCAACAGAGGTCTTTGTCCATGAGACGAGATAATAAGATGAGCGACTTTGTGTTGCAACAGACTCGGATGGAGTTCAATCTCTGTGATTGACTCGTATGGGATCTTTGTCGCGTATCCCGGTGTTGTGTCAGTCTTCGTACATGAGTCGTGGGTTTGTGAGCAGGCCCGGCACAACATCAGCTTTCGAGCATGAGTCGGGGATATTGCAAGAGACAAGATTCGAGTAATAATGAGTAATGAAAGAAAGATCATGTATGATAGAACGAACGTAAGAATGAACGTAAATGAATTATCGTAATAATGTACAGAACAGGATCCTTGTCATTCGACCTCAGTAATCATGGTTGAGTGCCATGAAGAGGGTGAAGCCTGACAGGATCTAGTAAGAGAAGTGAACGATAATGTAATACGTCGAATGAACAAAGCTAATGAACGTAATGACGAAGATAATAATAATATTATCTGTATGTACGTATGATGCATGATCACGAACGATTGTAAAGCATAGTAGTTTTGAAATAAAGTAAAGAGCGGTTTTAACACAGAAAAGTATGTTTTATTATAAAACTAGAACTCACTCAGCGTCGCTGACTTTTGTATGCATGATAGTTGGCAGGTATATGTTGATGCTGAGGAGTTGTAGGCATGGATGCATAAGCTATGGGAGCATTTTGAGGCTGCATCCGTTGACATGTCTTGTATTTTAAGATAGAAACAAATGTTGTAAATGACATGTTTTTAGTTATTAATGAATTTTAAATTCGCTGCAAATAAATGTACGTTTTATAACGTTTTTAGCGCAATGAATGACCAACTGTGAGGTGCCCGAGGCGGGGTCTTACAATATTTATTTTAGAGTTTGTAATGGTTTTGTTTAGATTTTAGAACTAATGATAATCTACTTTATTGTCTGTTATTTGTAATAGAATTACATGAAAGGTAGTTGTGTTTATGTTTCATTTCAATTTGATCCATAGATTTGGAAAATTACAAGGTCGGTCCAAACGGTTGACAAAATGTATCACAAATGTCCCCAGCTTGGATGATCGCTAAAAAAATCTATTAAATGCATGTGAAATGATCAAAGTGTCCCTAACTATTAATAAATAAAGTTAATTATATGGTGGGGCCCACCACCACTTTATCTTCAACCTCACCGTCTCTAATAACCCTACTAATCCTCCTCCACCACCACCTTCTACCGCAAGCACCACCTCCTACCATTAACACCTGCCACCATGATTACCAGTCTGGCACAACCACAAGTTTACACGTTTTGTCGCTGACATCTGCCATCATGGTTGCTTTCTCACGCCTCTGAATCATCATCATCACCACCACCTCTATTCCACCACTACCACCACCACCACCACCACCACATAAGCACCACCACCAGGCACCACCAACACCACAACACAACCACCACCACCTACGATCCACCATCACCATCACACGAGCACTACCACCACACAAGAATCCCACCTTCGATCTACCGCCACTATCAGACACACCACCATCGTCAATCCCTCACCACCTCTCTCTCTCTCTCCTTGTCTTTCTCAATTTAACTTAAAAGACCATTTTTTATTCAATTTAAAAGTTTAATAAAAAACTTAACATTCATTCATGTTAGGGACCTTTCTTGTTACGTTTTGATAGACCTTTGAACCGACTTTGTAATTTATTAAATCTAAAAAACAAAGTAAAATGTATCTTTTATGTAATTAACTCTTCGTAATAAGTTATTATATATATATATTTAGGACATTTATAAAGGTTTGAAGAATACCGTAAAGTCCATAAATATGAGTAGGTTGCAGGCTAACTAGATTTGTCACTATTTACTCTATCTTCATTAATGGGTTTGCCTAATAACATGACATTGCCTTCCATATAAGTTTTTTATATTTTAATCCTCGGATTCCATTCCCATCCAAATCTCTCTTTATTTCCATATTTAGAAAAAATGGTAACTTGTATAGATTTGTAATGCATAAATCTATACTAATTTAATCTTATTATTTTAATAAAATAGTAATTTAAGGTGTCACGTGTTATCACCATAATTATTATCTTTTAAATTTTCTCGTCTCTCTCATCTTAAATAATTATCTTAATTATTAATAATATTATTTAACTTTCTTTTTACATTAATAAATTAAAAAAGAGATATATTTATTCATATTATTTCTAAATAAACAAAACTTTTATAAAATAATAAAACTTTCAAAAACATCAAACTTTTTTAATAATACAAAATATTTATAAAAAAATTAAGTTCAAATTTTAAAAACCAAAATTAATTAATTGGGAATTATATATGATTTTTTTAAAATAACATTTTATATGGTTTTTTTATAAAAATGTTTATTATTTTTTTGGAAAAAAATTTAAAACAAAATTTTAAAAGTTGATATCATTGTTTTATTAGTTATAGTCATTTCTCATACGTAATTTCAATCATATCATATCTTATACTATTATTTTATAATTAATTAGTTTTATATATTAATATTTTATTTATTCAATACGTGCAATACACGGGTTTACTAAAACTAGTAAATGATTATATGTGGTGACATATGTAATCACCCTATTTCACCTCACAAAAACTTTCCAGCCTAAATTTTCTTTAACAAATTTTCCACAAATCATGCTATATTTAATACTTGAAGTTTTTATTTTATTTTAATTTTTTGAATGGCAAATGTGAAGTTTTTATTTTCCTTAACTACCTCAATCACCACCAATCATTTTAGGGATTTTAAATATATGACATGGATCATCTCAAATATTATTTAACCTTTTAAACCTTATGATCACAAATATTATTTTTATATAATCAATTAAAATAAAAACGATAGAGTTAAAATATTTTTGTATACATATTTGATTATATATGTATAAATTTTTACCCGTGTAATACATGGGCTAATAACCTAATTTCTACATATATATGAACATATGTATATATACAGAGAGAAAAAAGTTTCATTATAATTTATAAAGTAAATTATTATTTCGTTCATGTGGTTTGATAAAAATTGTAATTTTTTATCTAATAATTTACTTTTTCTGGTCTAGGTTTTTTTTCATTAACAAATCTTATCATTTTCATCCACATAATCACATTCAAAATTTTTAGTTAAATGAGATGTATATTAATTATTTTATCTTATTTTTGTGTAAATTCTTATTTTAGTCCTTGTAGTTTGTACAAATACTTGTACTAATTAATAGTAATACTAAAACAATAATAGTAGCAATCTAAATAATAGTTATATAATAATAACAATTACGACAAATGAATAAATTTTTGTATGGCATGATAGTTTTACACCTATATTTTTTAAATAAATTGTGAAAGCCTAACAAGTACAAAATCACAATCTACGTAGGACCCGATTCCTTTACGTGGGTGCCCAAGCACCACACTCCCCGACTCGCCGTAGGCAACTTGTTAAAATAGAATTTGAGAGTAAAATTTCTACTAATCTAATGTTATTATTATGTCTAAAGTTTCTTTTCTTTTTCTTTTTTTTGTCTAAAGCAGGTGATATATATATATATATATGTATATATATGTATGTATATATATATGTATATATATGTATATATATATATATAATAGTATTATATAATGCTTGTACAAATACTAATCTTTTGTAAGTGCATATATATATATATACATATATATATATGTATGTATATATATATATGTATATATATGTATATATATATGTATATATATGTATATATATAATAGTGTGTAATAATACTCAGGTTAAAGCAGAGTATTATATAATGCTTGTACAAATACTAATCTTTTGTCTAAAGCAAGACTACAAAAAGAAAAGAAAGTATACTTCTTCGTAATGCAAATTGATGATTAATGTAGTTGGGAGTTATATGCTTACTATTGGCTATTAATTCTGTCAGTAGAAAAACCTTAAACAAACACTCCTTTTTTTAAACCTTAAACAAACACTCCTATAGTACTAATTTAGTTATTGCTTATGGTGGCATCTTATAACAATTAACTAAATTATCATTGCATGTGCATGGCCAAGTTATTACTAGGTGCTACTGATCGCAGTTATTACTAATAGCCCAAGTGGCTATCAATAGCATATTTTTCGGCGACCATGATTAGTGCTACTAATGATAAGTCGCTTGTAAAATTTGCTAGACGTTGCAAGATTGGTTGAATAGAGAGCAACTAGGGAGTTGCGAGTACTCAGTTTAACAGTGGAGTACTCGGACATGATAAAAGTATAAAGAAAAAACTTTTGAAAAATTATATGGATGTCAAATATCATAAGTTTACTTATGTTTATGAAAAAATACATGTATACAAATAGTAATCATTCAATACTCATATTTCAAAGTATATTAATGAAAAATAATGAAAATAGAACAAGAATCGGTGAAAACAAGGAAAATCGATTGAAAAACAGTAAAATTCGACTTAGCCAAGTTGACCTGAGTTGGACCGAGTTACTTCGAGTTTGACTGATTCCAAGTAAGGTTGACCAATTTGAAGGTAAGCATCTCATCACACTTTTGAATACTAAATACTTGACCGTCTAGACTGACTTTTACAACACTAGTAATCCCCATGCTACTTTCCATCAACCATGCAACTTTCCATCCACCGTATAATCGCCTTTCAGTGGCTTTTCAACATGACGACAAGAAACCTTTCACCCAAACTCTGCCCATTGGACCATGTCTCGAGCACATCTCCTTGAACCCTTGGTTCATAGATGCATGTAATAAGAATACTCCTAAATTGTGTGTACATCACACCTTCTCTTATGTTATCGGGTATCTAGTAAATCCAACTAAACTAAAAAGATTTGATAACATTAAAATTATCAACAACCCGAACACGATTTATAATTCTATGAGTTAGCCATTTCAAATTCAAACTTTTTATTCTGGCCCTAACATGTTTATTTCAACACTAACATGTTTATTTCAAATGAGGCTTATATAGTGTTTTCATGTATTGTCATTAAATATTGTCAATAGTTTTTCTTTTTGAAATATTAGTGGTGATGTTTTACTGGTTTGTATTTTGTAACATAAGTTATTTTAGCTTTAGGGTATTAACTATGTGAATCTTTTTAAAATATAGGCAAAGAAAGTAATTTACAAACTAAATAAAGTTTTCCTGATAACTTTTATTTTTGACTTTTTTACCCCTTAACTTTTTTAAAACAAAACTTAAAAATCATTTTAACTTTTTTTTTAAGTTTCTAAAATACTGGGTTTAACACCTGTATGTTTTTATAAATAAAAAAAATTAATTTTTCAAGTTCTTATTTTTATGTACGTACTAGTATAAATTAAAGTTTGTCTACGTTTTAACGTAAAATCTATTTGAAAACAAACCGAGTCAAATACAAAACATTCTCGTGCTTATTGTTAAGTATGTTTTGAGTTGGTTTATGTTTTCATGTAAATTTTGTTTGGAAACAAGTCAGTTTAAAAATATATATTTTCATTCCACTATATAAATTCAAGATACTCTATGTTTCGATAAAAAAATTAAGTTTTTAAACAAGTCGAGCAATAGTAGTCTAAACTTTATCACTTCACATATGACAAAGCCGAACGTACTCCTTTTTATGTAACTTTGAGTTGATTTGTGTGTCGATATAAATTTTGTTTCGAATTGCGTCAAATATAAAATATTTTTATTCTACGGTATAAATTCAAATTACTAAATGTTTCGACGCAAATTTAATTCGAAAACAAATCTGATCGATTTTAGACTATACTTTATTACTTTACATATACCAATATTATAACGCGCGACAGGTAAAAACCTAGTTTTATATTAACACTTAAAAAAACTTTCTCCATGGTGGGCGGAAATTATAGCGGCATGTATCGCGTGGTATCACATTATTTCCTGTTTCTTTAAAATATTTTATTATTATTATTTAACTATTTCTTTCCCCTCAATTTGCAACATAAATTATTTGTGATTATCATTTAACTTTTTAGGCATAAGCATACGACAACATTATTGGTATTAGGAGTGAAACACGACATGTGTTCATAGTATAAATTAAGTATTTACTAAATTATAGGCACAAAGTTGATTTATGTACTTATATGATATTAAATATTATAACACTGTACTCTTAATAATAATATTATTTAATTTAATTTTATATTGTTATTATATATAGTTTTCTTAGTAGTTTATATATACATTATTCGTGAATACAATATTACTATTTCATATTAGGTGTATCATACACGCATAATCATCTTTTCCACAAGCATGACGATACGCTCTAGGGTACAAACAAGAGATCGTTACGAGGTATCATTTAAATCACTTTACTAATTTTAGTATGCGTTATGCAATGTTAGGTATCGGCACGGTGATCATTAATTATTTTAGATGTATGTAACTGATTAAAAAGGTGAATTGGACCTCTGTAGCAAAATACACATGGATATCATTTGATTGGCAAGAAGATTAATTCATATAATTTGTTCAAAGGGTTTGAAGGTAATTTACGTTTAATTATTGTATTCTTGGTGAAAAACGTCTTAAAAAGGTTAAAAAAATAGTACGTTGGTCTTTACCAATGAATACATTCTTTTTAATGTCAACCCCAACATTATTAACTACTCTAGCAATCATAAGACATATTTTGTGACATCCATTCGCGTTTAAGAAATTATTAACATCTAAGAAATTTTGAGCACCTCCAATAACGTGTCTGGATTTCGTCCGTAAGGCTTGCATTGACATCCATTCGCATCAACAATATTGTCCGCTTTGCCCACGAGAAACTCACGGATTTGTTTTTGGTTGCCCGGGTGAAAACTTCTTTGGGAGGTCACCCATCACTGGATTGCTCCTACCTGAGCACGCTTAACTGTGGAGTTCTCCTCTCATCCATAACCAATACGCCCAAAACACGTTGTTGATATGAGAGTAGAACTCTACAGTTGTAAGGCCCCGTTCCCGGAAACCTCACAGTTGGTCAATCATAGCAATTAAAACATTAAACATTACAATTAAACCAGCTTAAGCAGCGGAAATAATTTATCAAAAGCCATTCACTTCATTTAAAACACTGTTGTTAAGCAATACATCATCATTGACTGTTTACAAAAAGCTTGTTTATATGCATTACAAAACAACAGCAACACAGAGTGTAAGTCACACCGGGTAAGTCTTCCGGGATTACGTCCGGAAAGTCACGCACAACTGGTACATCAGATAGTTGCGGTGTTGCCGCGTCCACATCCTTTACGTAGGCCAAGTAGGCACTACATCCACGCCTCATGCACTTTCCCGCCACCGCCATCGAAATCACTCTTGGAATCTTCGTGACGTGGTCTCCATAAATCGTAACCAAACTCCCATCGGACACAACTAATCGAATCATCTTATTGCGGCACACAATATTTGCTTCATAGGTTGCTAGCCAGTCTATCCCTAGTACTACATCAAATCCACCTAGGGGTATCACATGTAACCTAGCAGCAAACCTATGACCTTCTAGTTTTATGACACAGTCCTCTATCACATCGGTAATTCTAGTGGACTTACCAATAGCAGTTTCTACATCGAATGGTGCACTGACCTTTCTACTAATAACATGCAACTTAGCGTAGTAGAAATAAAACTCCTACTAGCACCAGAATCAAACAATATAGAGGCACAAGTTTGGTTTACCAGAAACATACCTGACACAACATCAGGATCAGCTCTGGCTTCCTCCCGGGTCATGGTGTAAGCTCTAGCACCTGCCATCTGCCCTCCTTCCTCCGGCTTCTTCTTCTCTGCCCCAGAGCTCTCTGCCCTCGGCTTCTTACAGTCTCTAGCGATATGGCCAGGCTGACCACACCTGAAGCATACATTCATCCCCATTCTGCACTCACCAGTATGCTCCTTTCCATATTTGTCACACCTCCTCAGCCCCGATCCAGATATGACCACACGTCGATCACCCACCTTCTTGTTTGGAGCAGTTCTACCACGTCCAAATGGCCCTGCTACCCTTGGCTTGGACAATGTTGTCCCACCAGCACAAGGCCGAGTCCACAATGGAATGGGTAGCGAATTTCACCTTCTGATCCTCACGGCACTCACTGATATCGAGGACAGCCTCCATCTCCCTTACCCACCGGTGAGCAGCTGCCGCAGTGTCGTTTCCATCGAAAGTAGAGGGCTTGCATCTCATAAACGCCCCATAGTTACAACCTCGAGTCGCCTGCGGCACAGGCTCCTCTTCTTCCTCTTCCTTATCGTCATAGAGAACCGTTTCCAGCTCTGGTTAATCCCGTCCTCCCGAGGACCTGTTTCTTTCCTTTCTTTCCCCATCCCTTACGACCTTGATCACTTTGGTCACCACAGACGGTAGAATCGTCTGCATGACCTGGTGAACCTCTTCCACCACAGCCTCCTTTATTGAGTCCCTCAGGTTAGCACTCTCATCTCCGACCTCCGGTTGAGGGGGTTCTGGTTCTTCATGAACCACTTTCTCGACTCTGGGTCTCCCTCTCTTGGGTCGCGGAGCAGCACCTTTACCTCCACCACGAGAGGCCTTTGAAGATCTACCTCCAGCCATCCTCTATAAGCACACTATAAGATTCAAACACTAACACGGTCATTCGAGGTGATACTCAGTTTATGTCAAGTATAGTAAGTCCCTAATTACAGTGGCCAGTTGTGATTAGCCACTTACTTTACTCTTCATACCCCAAGCATCTCCTATCCTGACTTAATCAGTATCTAAATCTACTAAGAGCACATAATCAAATAGCATGCGCACATAATACCGGTTAATCATTAGGAAAAGACATACCTGATGGCACGTAGCTACTCGGGCTGACATCCTTCCATTTGTCCCATTTTCAGTTTAAGTTTAGGTTTTAAAAGTTTATTTAACCTAATTCCTTAAACTTTAGCTCTGATACCAACTTGTACTCGTTCCCGGAAACCTCAGAGTTGGTCAATCATAGCAATTAAAACATTAAACATTACAATTAAACCAGCTTAAGCAGCGGAAATAATTTATCAAAAGCCATTCACTTTATTTAAAACATTGTTGTTAAGCAATACATCATCATTGACTGTTTACAAAAGGCTTGTTTATATGCATTACAAAACAACAGCAACACAGAGTACGAATGGATGTCAGACTTTCCCTGCCGAGTGGCTTCACCCTCGTGTCATCCTCAGCAATAATTACCTGCCAACTGAAAATGTATAAAAGTCAGCGTTGCTGAGTGAGCTCTAGTTTATAAATAATAAAATACTTTTTATATGTTGTATATGAAAATACTCTTTTTTATAAAATACAACTCTATACTGTATATGCGAGCACGCATCAACTATATGAACAAATATTGTTTGTTCTCTTTACTGTAGGCCTTGTCTGTTCTATAAACTTTTATCTTTATGTTTCACTTTTTGTATGGACCAGTGAGCAATACCCCAACTATATGCGCGATGGAAAACGGGTGATGGGCCATCTATATCCCTCAAAAGGGTCAACTGTATCCCTCGAAAGGGTCAACTTATCCCCCGAAAGGGTCAAGTGTATCCCTCGAAGGGTCAACTGTATCCCTCGAAAGGGTCAACTGTATCCCTCGAAAGGGTCAACTATATCCCCCAAAAGGGTTAACTATATCCCCCGAAAGGGTTCGGTGTACTATACACAAGGCCAACCCAATCACCCAGGACACGCTGCAAAGGTCCTGCCAATCTCAATTGATTGACCCTGTGTGCATAATAGGATAGGTAACCCGCAACACAGTTGAGCTAACGACAACATGGTCGTGTACCTCCTGTAAGCTTGCAAGACTTGTTAACATTTTCATTAATGTTCCTCTTCTTCTTTATTGCTCTTTCACTTTATTATTATGATATACTTTACGTTACGATAATAACATACCACGTAAAGTCACATACTATAAGTAATAATAATAATAGCAATAACAATAATAAGGAACAATCATAATCAATCATATCATGCATGAAAAAACATCATTAATAAGCCTTTAGTCAACCTCGGTCAAAACCCTAAGGCATAGACTCCCAAGAAAAATTCTGTAAAAATTTCTAAGTCTTAGGCGATGGGAACTATTTGGGCGCATGAGCCCTGTTCGGGCGTTTCATCACTATATTGGCGCATCAGCCAACACTTAAGCATTTTCACTTTAGGCGCATTAGCTATTAAGGTGCATGGGCACTATTTGTGCGTATGGACACTTAGACGCATGAGTAATTCAGGCGCATGGACACTTAGGCGCATGGGCCACTTGGGCCGTGGACATGAGAGATTCCTGGGAAGTTTTCACCCGGGCAACCAAAAGTAAATCTGTGAGCTTCTCGTGGGCAAAGTAAACAATATTGTTGATGCAAAGGGCCGGGTGTTACAGATGGTATCAGAGCCACCCCTGTGTCGTTCGGGGTGTGGGACATACCTCACCAGGGATGGTGACTTCTCGGGCTCATCGAGGACGATGAGTCCAAACAGGGTGTGCTTGTGACACCCTACACATATTTCACATCGGTCGTGGACATGAGAGATTCCTGGTTCATAAGGAATGTCTTGTCACATCCCGACCGACGGCGGAATCATCGAGGCAGACGAATGTGAACGATTATTCATACCACATGGAACTAAATAAGTTATAATAATATTAAATATCATTTTTATTGAACGTTACAAGACAATGAAGTAAATGCAACACAAACAAAATATACACAATAACATAAACTTTCAATTAACTAAGTCCAAGTCCTATATGAGCACGGAAAGATCTTCAGTAGTAAACCTGAAACATGTTACAAATAAAGGGTCAACTTTAAAAGTTGATGAGATTTCCATAGTTAACATAAGTATATAAAAGATGGCAATTCATGTTATAAGTTAGAGAACAAAGTAACTAGGGATGTAAGACAGAATACACAATCAAACCTTGATAGTTTTACAAGTCTTAACGTTTACAAGTTTATATGATTAGCTAAGTGTACTTGGATTAACCAAGGGGCTTGTCAGGCCCATAGATCTATGACGTCGCCAGGCTAGCAATAGTTAATGACTGTACATATAATCGTCAATACATGGTAATTACAAAAATCAACTAACCACAACATATAAGTGAATTGCCATAAGTTTACAAGAATCAAACGTTTTACAAGTACAACGATTATAAGGTAACATGTTTCACCCCAAAGTGTGAAAATATGAAAAAGGGGTATAGAAATACTCACATGGAAAACTTAAAAAGATAGTGATGGTTGTAGAGTACATAAGAAAACTTGAATGTCAAGAGTCAAAGATGATGTCCTAAATGATAAAAAGAATAATACTTGAGGTTGGAATTCATTACAAGAAATTAGGACATTTAGAGAATGCTAAAAAAATGAAAGCTAGATTGAAAAAGGATTATTGCATCAATTTTAGATTTTGGACAGAATGTTTGGTATGTGTTTGAACAGGTTTTAAAAATAGAAAACGGTTTTATAAAATTATAAAAATTTATACTTGATTATTTTCAAAGTCTCCCAGACAACTTTCATTCAAAAACAATTTTATGAAAATATTTTTAAATAGGTCAAACAAGCAGCACAAGACAGAAGGTGCTGAAATGCGCACTTATCTTGTGAAGGCTGTAGTTGAGTCGTCCGATTGAGTTTGAAGACGTATAAAGTGTCGTTGAAAAGATAATTCAATGAACTTAACATTGGAGTATGAGTTTACTCAAATTTAGTTTGTTATGATCAAGTTATGGTCGGTTGAAGTAAGATTATATTCTGCCAGAATTGTAGTAAGGCACTTTTGTGCACTTTTAAAATTGTTAAAGCATGAACGGGTTAGAATATTTTATTATGTCAATATATGGTATATTAGTCTTCATTTGAGTTATAAAAATATTATAAGACTTTGGCATAACCATCATTTAGAATAATAATCTTGTGGAATAACCGAATACGGCGGCATAGCCGTCCATATGTAAACGAGATTCTTTATTTATGTTAGTGTGTTGTTAGCTTAATTTAGGTATGTTAGTGATTGTTATAAGATTAGTGATTATTAAAATATTAATGATCGAATGATAATGATTAAAATAAAAAGAGATTTGGTAGAAGAAAGAATAATAGTAAGAACATAAAATCATAAGGACAATTGGATGTTAGGATGATTGAAATATATAATATCAAAGCTGTCACACCCCAACCTTGACGGCGGAAACGTCGAGGTGTGAGGGTTAAGATCGTTCACAGTCACATAACGCTATTAATAACCCAAATATATATTAAACATAAGTTCCATTGTACCATTACAATCATAAGTCTCAAAGAAATTAAAAGCATAACATAAGATGTAACAAGTCATTTTTATTTCATTTATTTATCTAGGTCAATTCCTAGATGTGCAAGCTTCAAAGAGTAGAAATCAAGCTTGAGTATTTCCTGAAACATGTTAAAAATAAAAATGTCAACAATAATGTCGGTGAGATTTCCATAGTTTGAAATACATAGATATATAAAAGATGACAATTCATGTTATAAGTTAGAGAGAAAAGTAACTAGGGATGTAAGACAGAACGCACAATCAAACCTTGATAAAGTTTTACAAGTCTCAAACATTTACATGCATATACGATTAGCTAGGTGTACTTGGATGAACCAAGCAGGCTTGTCAGGCCCATAGATCTATGACGTCGCCAGGCTAGCAATAGTTAATGATTGTACATATATTCGACATTACATAATAGCTACAAAGATCAACTAACCATAACATACAAGTGAATTGCCATAAGTTTACAAGCATCAAACGTGTTTACAAGTGCAATGTTTATATGGTAACATGTTTCACCCCAAAGTGTAAAAATATGCAAAAGGGGTATAAAAATACTCACTTTATCAATAAGTATATAATTGATGAATAACAAGAAAAATGATATTCGTCCCAATGTAGAACTTTACAAGGTACCTAAATATATATTTTACAAGTTTAAGTTTAAATAATAAGATTAACATTTTAATCCAAACTAGGGTTTAAATAGGAATTTGGAGGTTACTTTTATAAATAAACAAAGTTAGTTATCGAAATCATTTTAATGAAAGGAAACTTAGCTAATCCTTTTTATTATTTTGTGAAATTAAATAAAGTTTTATAATTAACCCAACTAATCTATCATTAGGGAAAACATAACGCCCAATAATATTTTTGTTGATTTCAACTATTAAAGTATATATATATATATATATATATATATATATTATATATATATATATATATATATATATATATATATATATATATATATATATAACTAATTATGATATTTGTTAGTACCATTTTATATAAAAACATTAAGATGTTTTCAAAGAGGTAAAATTTACAAAAAATAATTAAATAAATTTAAAACAAACAAAGTTTATAAAACCGATTTTTTAATATTTTTTTAGACAATTATATGTATATTATAAGTTGAAAAGCCAAAAAAAGAAAAATATAATAATATGCTGAGGGTGCCCGGGTTCGAACCCGGGACCTCAAGTTTGTGAAGTATGTGTGTTACCAATAGACCAAGGGCCGAAGCCGTGGTAACTCCCCGTTCTTAAATTATAAAAACACAATTATAGAGAAACCCCCAATCAATAAACCCTAGAATGATTATGATTCAAATTGACCATCAATTTGATATCGATTATAGGAAAGAACACAGGGCTTTGATTCCCCACATAATTTTGAGTATGTACATAAGTTAAATTACCCGAATTGAAGATTAAATTGACGAGATCAGGTTATGAATAGGCCGCGACTGAAACCGAATTTGATTGATAAGCAAACGAGCGAGGTAATCAAATTAACTTCGTGGATTGCTTCGAGTGATGAGTTTGATGCAATACCCTTTGTCAATTATGGTTTAAATGCCCGAAAGGTGGGTTTCGACTGAGTTGTAGGTTGCGAAGGAGATAATGGTTCGAACTTGATGTTTGAGCTTGTTTCAGGTGAAATTGAGATTGAGATTAGTTCAGGGATAGTTAAATGATTATTCACGTTCGATTAATTGGATTATCATGGAGTCTTGAATGCCGAATGGTTAGAAAGTTATTGTCGATCGGTTACCGAGTTAAATCGACTCTTGTATCTCGAATTAAAACTCATCCAGTGTTCGAAACCGTTTCAGGGGGTGATTAGCATCGATTAGGCATTAATTTAGGTGGTTACAGGTCAGTTTGGGGGGTCACCGGAGTTGGCCAGAGGTGTTGCCGGCCGTTCGCCGGAAAAACGGGTGATGGAGGAGTTTGGCTTGGGATTTTATAATTTGTACATAACTAGTCTTTGTAGTTTTACAATTTATTATTTTATGTATTAAACTTCTATTTAAAGTTTACAAATTTACATAAATACCCCTTGAACTCAGATTAAGATTAAATTTTAACTAATTTATTAATTTCAAAGTTTTTATAATTATTGCTATTATTATTAATATTATTAACATTATAGTTATTATTATTATCCTTGTTACAATTATTATTATATTTTAATTTAATGGTAAGGTTATAGACTTTTAAATTAAAATTTTTAAAGGCAAACCTAAAATTAAACATAAGTAATCCATACGCTTCATAAATGGCAATAACAACCCTTACAAGAATTAACAACGCTAACGCTTAATTAACTAAAAAAACACAATGTTACAAAAGCAATAAAAGATTAGCTTAGTATTAATAATTCTTGAAATTTATTGTAAAATAAAATTCTTTAAATTAATCATAACCAATGAATGAAAGAAAGATATAAGAGTAAGATTTTTAAAGAATGAGCAAATGAAAAGTGAGGCTAAGCCTTGCTTTTGTACTTGAAATTAGAAGGAGGTTATGAATAGTGTTAATGGTGATTTATAAGTCTTTTAAAAGGGGGTTATGATTGGAATTTGAAATAAATATAAAATTAAATAATTTAACTATATAAAGAATACTTACAATTTAAACTATAAATTTATTAAAACTTTAATTTTAATTTAATAACTTCTATTCTATTAAATCTTTGTAGACTTTATAAATCTAATAAGAACTTCTAATTTGATTATTTATTTTAACTGAATATTTAAAATCTTATAAATATTAATAACATGTTATAGACCTTACATTTTTATAAAAAATAATGATCTTGTATTTTAATCATTTATTTTAGTTTTATAATTAAAACTCATAAATGAAAAATAAACTTCATGAATTTATAAAATTTTATTCTATAAATCATGAAATTACTATGAATTAATTTAATAAATAGAAGTTGAATAAATAGTATTATTATTGTTTCTGAAGGATTAAAATAAATTAAATTTCTAACTAACGTATTTGATTTTTTCAAAAAATGACCCAAACGGATTCGGGTTTGGGTTTCTATTTTCCAAGATGGGCAGATGTTACATGTCTAGCCTCTAACATCAACAACGCGTTTTGGGCGTATTGGCTGTGAATAAGAGGATAATTCCACAGTTAAGCGTGCTCAGGTGGGAGCAATCCAGGGATGGTTAATCTTCTTGGGAAGTTTTCACCCGGGCAATCAAAAGTAAATCTGTGAGCTTCTCGTGGGCAAAGCAGACAATATTATTGGTGTGAGGGGCCGGGTGTTACAATATAAGCCAAACCTTTATTAATTTATGAGGTATGTTATTGTTACACCCAATTTATTTTATTTTCTCTATATCTTTCTATACATACATATAGATACATGAAGAGAGATAGAGACAATAAGATGTGTCATAACATAAATGGATGTTTGTATAACACAATTTTAATTTATAGATGGGTTGAGTTATACAAACACTTATTTATGTTATAGAGACATCCTATTGTCTTTATCTCTCTCTATGTATCTGTATGTATGTATAGAAAGATATAAAAAAGATAAAATAAATTAGATGTATTAATAACATATCCCTTTTAGATACATAGACAAAGATATAGAGATTATGGTGTTCAAATAACAAAAATGAGTGTTTATAGAAACCAAGCGTTTATTGATCTTATGATGATGTCGTCCTTTCATATCTAAGTATACAGTAATATACTAGATGAACTTTTAAATAAATTGTAATACAATCTCTTGAAAAAAAATTTAAAAATAGCTACGCGTCACATGACCATTTTTTATTCTATTCACTTCATCTTCACGTAGGCTACATTTATAATTGTACATATGTTCTCAACACAATTAAAGTTATAAATTTATATATAAAAATAACATACTTACTAGATCTTCTCAACACAATTAAAGTTATACATTCATATATTTTTCTAAAAGTAAATTAAATGGTTCATTAAAAAACTTTAATAAGAGTTAAGTTTGTTAGCATTATATTGTTATAACTATCTTTAGTAAACCCGTGTATTACACGGTTTGAATAAATAAAATATTAATATAATAAATTTATTAGTTATAAAATGATATTTTAAGATATGATATGACTGAAATTACGTATCAGAAATGACAATAAATAATAAAACAATGATATCAACTTTTTAAATTTTTTTAAAAAATAAACATTTTATTATAAAACAAACCGTATAAAAATGTTATTTTAAAAAAAATTTAAAAAGACATTCTTATAATATCATATTTAAAAAAAACATTCTTTAAATATCAATATTCATGAATTCAAACAACATTATAATGATTAATTACTCGCTAAAAAGTAACATCTCTGCTTAAATGTAAATCACGATTCCGTGTTCTCAAACCTATATATGTTTTTCTACCTCACAAAATTTCATGTTTTCGCATACGATGTTCACTATTTAAACCTGTATAACACACTTGTATCTAACCTAGTTATAAATAAATTCATTAACATGTGTATGTGTTTGTTAATATGCACTTGTGCATAAAATAAAATACCTATAGATACACATGTGAATATTATAATATAAAACAAATAATTAATTACAAGATATGCACGTTTGCGTCTTATAAACCAAATAGAATCAATTACTAAATTAATGGGGAATCTTTGATCCAAGGTGAAATTAATTAAAATCTTATCGACTATGATGTTGTTGTGAAACCAAATGTTTAGAGACACGAAATAAAGCTCGAGATAAAAACTTGTGTCGCAAGGAGATACCTAGCGTTACTAACAGTTAGGTTTTACGGTTTGGTCTTGTTTACTTGTACAAGAGAGTAAAATTGGTTTCTTGAGTTTCAATTACTAACAGTTTGGTCTTATTCGGTTTGTAACATAGACTCAAATCGGATTTATTAAATTTTAGTTACTATAGAATTTGGTATGTCTATCATTTGAAATTATCAACAAATACTTGAGTGAAGTACGCTTGTAGTGGCAAATAACTTAATTTCCATGACATATGTTTGTTTATGGTTTAACATGCCATGTAAATTTAGTTATGGTGATTGATGATCAGAGAGACAAACTAAATTAAAGAGACATAAACATGGTTCGGTATTTAGGTCATATGTGAATTAAGTTGACTATAGCCTAAAATTAGGATCATTTTCCTGTCAACAGAAGGTATTTTATAAGAACACGAGTGTAAAACAAAAAACCTGTTCAAAGATCGTAAAAAAGATAAAGGTCTAAAAAGTGCTTCACGACTTCAAGTCTCCTATTGCTAGGTTAAGTAGTTAAGGAGACAAGGGCTACACAAAGCAAGCACATGTATAAAATACAACTCCGTTTAAAATATATTAAGCATAGAGTTGATCACAAACCAAATGGAACTAGGGTTGACTTGGCTTAACTTTGACTTGGTTTGTAAATGTGCCTAACCAAGTTGGCTCGGTTTGTAAATGTACCAAGTCGAGCTTAGCTTAGAAATGATGCAAGTTGAACTGGCTTGCGAGCTTACTTTGAGCGAGATTTTTCGAGCTTCTTTCAAGCAAACTACAGGTTAACTCACAAGTGGCCAGCATATATTAATATATTATTGAGTGATTTGATGGAAATTAGAGTATAACCTATAATTTATATAATTGTTGTCAATATAACAAGTCACTATAAAAAACATTCACCACTCAAACGATTATATATATAATTAAAATAAAACAATTCAAGCCAAAATCGAATTTTGCGGGCTTCGTGCTGTGAGCAACTCTAATTAAGTCTCTCCCAAGTCTACAAATGTATAATTATATAGTAGATTTCTCATGGTCAATCTTACTTTTTATGGCAAACATTCTATATAAAACACAAACCAAATTGTTTGATACAATATGAAAATATAGGATATAGACCGATATGAATTAGAAAAACAATGTGAATCGTAACTATTATATAGTTGGTTTAATGGTTTTGATATTTTAAATCAAACAATCAACTCCAATAATTAACCTTAGAGAGAGAAAGAGAGAGGGAGAGAGAGAGAGAGAAAGAGAGAGGGAGAGAGAGAGAGAGAAAGAGAGAGGGAGAGAGAGAGAGAGAGAGAGTAAAACGTTAATAGAAATGAAAGAAAACCTTAAACAAACAAGAAAAACCAAAACCTAAAACACTCGACTAGGGTATTCGAACACGAACATGTATTTTTTTTGGTCTATCACAAGTATGGTAGTAGGTTAACATGTTTACTACATGTTTACTTACTAGCTAGAAAACTTTCATACCTGTTTACCCATATTGAAACAAAAGTTATAATAAATTATATAATCTCAAACTTATTCGATAATAGTATTTAAAAGTAGTTAAAACATTTTAATAAATGAAAAATATGAAATTGTTAAATTTTGGTTGATTATTGTATATTTTCTAAGAGTGTGTTTAAGATTGTGCTTATAGTAATTAGAATCATAAATACATACTTTTAACTGCCTAAGTTTACAATTGGGTTCGGTGATACATGGGAGGATGTCTATGAACCCATTGGTGGAGTTGTAAGGTAAATAATCAACAATAGACTGATTTTGGATGTGATATTATAATCAAGTATAGAAAAGAAAAAACTCAAAAAAGCCTAAAACAACCGAATTGTTGTCATCTATAAATGCCTTTATCTTATTAAATTAATTTTCATATTATTTTATAAAAATTAGGAATTATTGGTGAATTCTATAAAGAACTTAAATAATTCTAGTTATTATAAAAGATATTCTCCTAGACTTGACACTAATTGACCTCTTTACCCATAACATGATTCCCATATATTTTCACGCATTGTGTCCTCTTCTCTCTAATAATACAAGTTTAGTTAATTTCAACCATTTCGTTTACTTTTATTTGAATATATCTCGTATAAGGAAAGTGGTTTCACTTCTTTATATATATGTAATTAAATATTAACTATTAAATATTCTCTTCAAGAACATTTATATTGTTATGTTTACATTCCGGTATATATATGATGGACAGAAACACAAATATATTTAAGGTTCTTAAAAATAAGGTGAATATTTAATTACAAATAAAAAAAGTGAAACCATTTTTCTTTAAGTAATTAAATACGACAAGTATATATTCAGGTAAAATTATAAGAAATGATTGAAATTAAATTTTGTGGTAGAATGAATTGAAGACGACACAAAGGGTAAAAATAAATGCGAATCATGTTATGGGTAAAAAAGTCAATTTCTTTTTTGTTGAGGCAAACTGAAATCCAATAATTAACGCCACAAAAACAAAGGGGAGCTTCGTGGGTTCCACTTTAACTAAATTCAGCTCGACAGATAATACCTTTTTTTTCATTTTTATTTTTCTTAGTTTGTATGATTTATAAGTTAGAGATTGTTTGATTTGCTTTTGATCCGATCAAAATGTTTGATCTATTGATCCGGTCAGATATTTTGGGCGGCTAGCGTGTTTAATTATCACTTTTTCGTGTTTGATTCAGTACGACACCACTGACTGATGTCTATTTTTCTTCTTATCGGATCAGTTTTTAAACAACTTCTTACCCGATCATCATCTTCTGACCGAGTATGAGAAATCAAACATCCCCCTTAATAAATAATGTAGAGTAAGTGTTACCTTTCAAAAAACCCGCAACTCATAGTTTATTAGAAAATAGTATGAATAACTTGTTTGAAATCAGCTTATTAATAAACAAGTAGAGTCGGATTAGCTTGTAGCTCGCTCCTTAGCTGGCTCGTTGGCTCGCTCGTGGCTTTGCTTATTGACCTGTATAAATTAAAGGTTAAATTAAGATTAGTAATATATTATAAACTAAATTTGTGCTATATTATTTAGATAAGCCTAGACTATAATCATTTTGGCATTTCATGATAAAAATCAAAGTATAAAAACATAGAAGATGATCATTGTTAATGAAATATTAATCTCATATTATGTTTTTAAGTTTTAACGAGTTAAAATAAAAAAAATATAAAAAAATTATTTTTTGTTTCTATATACATGAAGGGGAAGGAACGGTTGTTAACCCACTTTTATTTCGAAAATCCGTTAACAGTAATATAACAAACACTTAAATTATAAATATGTAATGTAACTAACTCTTAAATCACATTACACCATTGATGTAACAAATTTCTCCCATTTTTAAATTTCCCTTCGTTTTTTTTAAAAAACTTCACCCTTATTTTAAAACATTGTTAACTTTTATGTATGATGTTGTTCTTTTATACAAATTACACTATTAAATAAATCGTTTTAATATTTTTAATTCGAGTATGGTTTTTCTATATTTTTAAAAACCATTTTAACATTTATTGTGCACCACTAGTTTTACCATTGTAACTATAACATACAGTGTCGAGGTGCCCTGCTATGAACCACAAGTGTTAACATTCGTTATTTATCCAATACATGGATAGGTACAAAAAGATAATAAATAAGTTAAAAAAGCTTGCTCATGAGCCGCATTGACTTATAAACGAGCCGAGCTTGAGCTCATATTTTGAGCTCATTAAGATAACGAGTCAAGTCAGCTCGAGTTAGCTAAAAAATGAGCTAAGCTTGAGCCCACCTTGCCTTGACTCGACCAATTTCGTTTACAACCGTAGGTTGAGGTGAAATTAAAAAGTAAACACAAAAATAAAAACCTATAATTGAATACTACGTTGTGTTTTTATTATTTAGTATATACATTGAAAATCTTAAAATTCACAAAAAGCGTGAAAATCAGTCCGGAGGTAATTAACACATGTATTTTTGGACAATAAGTATCTCTATACATCTAATTATGCACATTCTTTGTATCAAATACACATAAACCTATCAAATACATATAGACCTAATTAACACGTAGTATATATGTATGTATGTATGAGTAACACACGTTGTGTATATACAAGAGGACACAAAGACGTAACAAAGACACAATGTTGGACACACTTTGTAAATGAGAGGAGTGTACCAACAAAGAGGTGTAGACAACTTAGAAGACTTATAGTATTCAATGGTTTTGGACGCACCATTTTCCACATAATGCATCAACCCTTTAAAATTATACCTTTTAGAAAAGTAATATTACTTACATTAAAGAAAATATAGTTTTCATGTAAGTTATAACTTCTTTTAAAATACAATAATGTATATAAATATTATTTGCCTTTAAAATATATAAAAATTAGATTTAATCCGGGACAAAGTCAACAACATGGTCCAAAACACTTTTTATTTTATTTTTATTTTTTTTTGTCATCTCAGCCACAAATAATTTTGTGAAAGCGTTACCATATCATCTTATACTTTTGACACACTTTAATCAATGATCCAAATTTCTTCTTATAGTTTTAGAAAATTTGATATTAGTTCTATTTAATAATTCATACACACATATATGTGTGTATGCATAGCTTTTTTATTTAAAAAACCTGATAAATGATCGTTAAATAGTTTGATCTTCGATCAGCTTTTGAAAAAAATTGATTATACTCTTATATTTTTAATTTTCTTTTCAGAAATAATATTTTTGAAATTTTACACTTTCATTTCACGCCTCTGATAAAATATTTGTTAATAACGTATTTAAGGTTTCGTCACACTATTAGTTATCAACTTTCTTTTGAAATGATAATTATTAGTTTATAAGAAAAGTGAGTTTATCTTTATAAAAAAGAAATTTTTTTGAGAAAGAAAAAAGAATTGTAATCGCTAATACGTACATATGATTTTTATAACCATTATTATATAAAGAAAATCAATTTAATGAGATACCGATCATTCAGTAATCAGTAATGACATGTTAATAATTGATGTTATGGTTCAGTTATAATTGTTTGTCTATTAATAATTGAATTAACTAAAACCACCACACCAAAACCAACCTATATATTTATTTGTTTTTTTTGTAATAATATTGCTATATGTTAAAAGATTGTTATAGCTTTTTAGTAATAATGGTTCATTCTCATTTATAGAACAAAGATATACATGAGTTTATTAATTGAATTTAGCTTGAATTCATTCACATTCAAACCGACATGTTAATATATCTAAAAAAGAAACCTTTTATTGATGTTAATTGCCCCCTTAGACGGACCTCCTTGCTCGTAATCATGTTTGAAACCGAGTCTGAACATTATCACTTATTTATTCGATCGTAGTTTATATTTTATTACAAAAGTCCAACAAGCATACATGATCATGAAAACAAACAAAAGCCAAATTCTTTAGTAACAATTTTATTGCTTTTAGATTTTTATACAATAAGGGTTGATTACATCTTATAATGGTTAAAATTATTACTGACGGTTTAACTCGTGGTTTGAAAGAAAATGTTGTTAAAATCGGATCGTGGGACCCGAGTTGGTTGGCTATATTATATCCCTCAAATTGCCCTTTGTGCAAAAGTTCAATTATTCTATTATTGAATAACATTCCAAGTTTTTCGGTAAATAATGTTCAGTAAAAAGTGACAAAACTGAAATACACAAAGGCGAAGTCACTTAATTTTTAGTGTGTCAATATTTTTGGATTTCATGACAGTGTCCCTTTAAAAGTCCAAATGATGCCTGCATATTATATACTATATTTAATAAAAACGGCCTTTTAGTAAGATATATGAGCAAATTGGACAAATTTGTGTGAATATCTTTGTAATATCTCACGCAATTATATAATGTGTGATTGTTATAAAAAAAACACGTCAACCATGCTTGATTATCTGGTCACTAGGGGCAGACTTAGCCTTTGGGTTAGAGTGTCACTCGATCCCATAAAGTATACAATCTGTGTATTCAAAATTCGAATGACACTCATTAACTTTTTAATAGCGATTCCTACAGAAAAAAAATTATGTGAAAGGATAAGTAATTACTCGCATGTCATCTATAATTTCACGTATTATAATTTCTTTCATCATTTTCACCAACTTAATTTTTAAATAGGTTTCAAATCCTGAATTGCCTCGTAAAATTTTATCGTGAGGCATAAGCAAATTATCACCCATTAATGCAACACCAACGTTAGTTGATTTCAAATTAAGAGCAATGTCTATTGTACCCTCTTAAAATTCTACTAATTCACCCGTCATTACTTCATCAAGATCATGAATACGAGCAATGTCATCACCTACTTGAAGTATTGTACGGGTGTTTATATTCTTTAATTCTCTATTATATTATTTAATATATTCATGGATAATATTACTAATTACGTCGGCTTGAATGGTTACCATGAGTTATCTTCATTTTTTTTAAAAAAATAAATAAATTAAATAATTAAAAGTAATGCCTAAAGTAAAAGGACTAATCTGTTATTTGTTTCATCGCCGGCCTATAATGGCACTGATAGTACGTATAATATTGCATGGTTTAATACTTCTAAGGGTAAAAAAAAGTTCCGATGACCTGTTTCAACCTGCTAAAAAACTAATGACTCGACCTGAAATATACCACCATTGAAAAGACATGAAAATCAAAAAATTTAATCCATATGAATATAGTTTTTGGGTTCGTCACTTCTTCTCAAATATAAAGTGATTATATGAAGTTTTGAAAATACACAGGTTCAAATACACATCAAACTTGCATAATTATATATGCCACAGGTTCAATGATAAAAAAAGGGTGGTATATATTGTCTGATTTAGCCTTCGTTTTACATAGAGTCCTGAGAGAAGTCGAATTATTTCGCGATTTAATTTACGTAATTTTATCTTACACTTATTGTATACCTTGTATCTTCTTAGGATTTCAAGCAAAACATAACTAAAGAATCTTATCAATCTTATTGGCATTTTTATTATGAACCTATGAGTTGAATGTAAACCCGTACATTAATAATATTGTGGCTCGGAAAATATAATTATTTTTTTTTTCTACAATTAATAGAAAAACTCATTTTTAGTACATTTTCCAACAAGAGACATATTCTATTTTAAACTGTTTTTAAAATTTAAAAGAAAAATCACTTAATTAAATTAACAATAAAATGTATTCATGTTCAATGGTTTACTAAGCTAATAAACATAAACAAAATTTAAGTCTAATGGTTCATTGAACTTGGTCTATATCAATATATCAAAATAAAGAGCAAGTATTTTATATGTATGCACCAACGCATAATATACCCACATTATTGTTAAAAGTGTGCACAAAGATCTTAAAAAGTATTTTAGGCATGTACTAATATATTAAAAGTAATGTATCAACATGTTAAAAGTTAAACATAGTGTATTGATATCTCTCAAATGAAAGTTGTTTAAGGTGCTTTAAGAAACGAAAAGAGAAAATATATAAAGAAGCAAAGCTCAAGTCATGCATCATATTTTGTAAAAGATATCTTCAAAAATATAATTGATAAAAGCTGTATGATGCCATTTAAAGAATCAATATAAATTACTTGATGGTTTTAACCTTTAACCTCTGGTATAAGGTTGTATGATACAACGAGCTAACTAGACTAACAACTAATTATGGTTAAGGTGGTGTTAAATCAGTTAAACATCTGCAAATAGTATTTTCTTTTCAAATTAAGTTTTACCATTGTCAAATGTAAAAAATCAAACTTAAAACCTTTAGCGAAGCTAGCAATATTTCCCTAGAGGGTCATTATTTTCCGGTGATTTGATTTGTAACAAAACAATATAAAAATTTTCGGGTTGTCGATCGGATCGGATCAAGTTGGGTCGGAATATAATGAATACCTAATCTAACAAACAAATTAGCTACATCCTAGATTTCTAAATAACCAAATGAGTGACAAATCAACCAATAAGTTAAATACATCTAATTTTTACTTGGTTTCACCAAGAAATACACAAATAAGGTTCTAGGTTTAACTACAAATTAACTACTATTAAAGTATTGATCATTAAGAAAATCACAAACAAGATTCTAAGGTTTAAATTTAGATACTAAACACAAATTTAGATAGTAAACTTAATCAAACAAAATAACAAAAACTAAACACAAATCTAGATACTAAACTCAACGAAAGAAGTGTAAATCTAGCCATAACCATCTAGGGTTTAAAACTTCTATCTAAATAAAAATTAAATAAACAAAGAAAGTTAAAAAGCTAACATTGAAAGAATGAAGTTGAAATCACAGCCAAAGTAAGCAGCAAAACAAAAAATCAACGATGGACGATCGATGGGTAGGGTGGGGAGCCAGGAGGGTCGAAGTGAGTAGAAACAACAAATATGGTTGATGGTGGGGAGAGCAAAGGACCAACGATAAGAGTAGCAGCAATCAGTTATGGGGGAGGATTATACGTTAAGATTAAAATATTTATAATTAAGGGTAAAAAAATAATTTTACTTATTGAAAAAAATGTATAAAACACAAACCCTTGTAATGGTCGAACTCGAGAGCTAAGCGATGCGAGGAATAAGTTAGCGCACAAATTACTAGTGAGCTAAGTTAAAATAGTAGTTATATTCTGAACTTAATAATATTTACTGATTCACTTCCTGAAAAACTATGTGTTCACTTAATTTTCGATATTATATGGTTACACTAACTGCTCAAAAATCAAGGGGGTCATTTGACCTCGTTCCACTAATTGTAATTCCGCCTCTGCTTAAAACTCATGTTAATTAAAAAACATCTTTTGAAAATTACATGAGTCAAGAGCTATTTTTAAAAAAATAAGAATTTTTTTTATCTACACTAAAAACTAATATTCTGATGTCCTGATTAATCAAGTAGATGTTCTTTTCATCCAACTTGGGCGAAAATATTGTCCCCATCACTAGAAAACAAGTCTTAAATTAAGAGTGTAAATTACTATTTTTTTTATTATAATATATTATATCATAATCATATATAATCATTACATTTCATTCCTAAACAAAACTTCTATAACGATCTGTGAATAATAAATATAAATAAATCTTACTCCTATTAAAAAGAAATAGAGCGACAATTTTAACAAAAACCCTCAACATGAGCATACTAAAAGTAAATACTTTTAGAAAGATATAAACAATTTATAATAATAATAATATATCAAATCAACCCTACCACATCTATAATTGTCTCAATATTATTTTACCAAACTATATTTCTATCACATATAAAAAGAAAAGTAAGAGAGTTATCTATCTGTGCCATTTTACTGACAGATAAACCAAAGTGACCCTTGTGGTGGTGTCTGAACCTTTTCTTAAACAAGCAGAAAAAGAAATAAATTATAATAATAATAATTCCAAAAGATTCCCCCAGCTATTTATTTATTTATATTTATTATTTTCAATACATTTACTGCCACTTCTTTATTTATCATCTATTTATTTATCATTTAATATTTTAAATTCATTTTCTCATTTTTTTGAGTGCAAAATTGACAGGCAGATCAGATCCCCACCGAAATAAATTAATATATTCACCATACACCCCCAATCTTACATAAAACCCTCAAGAATTCACCATCTTTTTTGTTTTTTTAATCAATCACCACAGTGTCTTCTCTTTCTCTTCTCTTTCTCTTCTCTTTCTCTTCTCTTTCACATGATGCTGCCGGAGGTTTCAAGCTCCGGTGAAGCCACTGCTGAGCCTCAGCCTCCCGCAGCTCCCGCGGCGGCCGCTGTTGGAGCTGGTGGAGCGGCCGCTGCGGGAGCTGCTGCTGACCTCGGTAGCAGCGGCTTCAGCGAAGATGAGAAAGGAAGAACCGACGACAGTCGGACCTCCGGCGGCAACCGCTGGCCGAGGCAGGAGACGCTGTATTTGCTTAAAATCAGGCAAGATATGGATGCAGCGTTTCGTGATTCGAGTCTTAAAGGTCCGTTGTGGGAAGAAGTTTCAAGGTATACTAATTGACTCATTTTTTTTCCCCTTTAGTTGGTTTGCACATAAGCCCTAGTTTTTCTTTTATTGAATTTGTTCAACCGGAAAACGAAAGATCTGTCGTTTTCCGGTTGAACGAATTGCAATCCAATTGAATTATGTTTCATCTTTTATTGATGTTATTAGGAAATTGGCTTCACTTGGATTTCATCGAAGTGCGAAGAAATGTAAAGAGAAATTTGAAAATGTTTATAAATATCATAAGAGGATTAAAGAAGGTAGATCTTCAAAGTCTGATGGTAAAACCTACAAGTTTTTTGATCAATTAGAAGCTCTAGAAGCTACCACCGTCGCCGCCGCCGCCGCCGGCCACCACCACCATTCACCGCCACCGCAAGTTCAATCTGTTTCCACCCTTGTAACGCCGGTGGATCCGATCTCCGTCGCAGCTCCGGCGGTGGCAATGCCGGCGATGAACGTGAATCCGGTGGGTCGGTTCACGTTTACGCAGGTGAATTCATCGGATTCGGGTTCTTCTACGTCTTCCGATGATGAGGTGCCACCGCCGGAGGGGCGGGGGAGTCGGAAGAGGAAGTGGGAGGAGTTTTTTGGGAGGTTGATGAAGCAGGTGGTGGAGAAACAGGAGGAGCTGCAGGTGAAGTTTATTGAGACGTTGGAGAGGCGAGAGCGCGATCGGACCGCGAGGGAAGAGGCGTGGCGGATGCAGGAAATGGCGAAGATGAAACGAGAACATGATCTGCTCGTGCAAGAAAGATCGATCGTCGCCGCCAAAGACGCGGCAGTGATCGCTTTCTTGCAGAAAATTGCAGATCAGAATCCTGCTGCAGTGATCCCACAAATACCTGCTATGCAGTTGCTGCAGCAACAGCAGCAGAACCATCAGTCAGTGGCGGTAGCTGTTGCTGCACCACCGCCACCGCCACCACAACCGACACCACCAATGCAACAGCAACAGCAACCGCAACCGAAACCACAACCACTATCGCAACCGTCACCGCCACCGCAGGCACAACAAGCACCACCGGCCTTAGCAGGTGTGAAATCATTCATCTAATTTATACATCACAATCGATGAATTGGTAAATTTCACTATCAAATGATTATTTTTTAATGATTTTCTTTTTAACTTTGGATTTACCAGTTGTAGCACCTGTGGTACCCGTATCTGTACCAGCTCCAGCTCCGACACTGTTGGCGGTGAAGAGTCACGACAACGGTGGCGGAGGAGATACAGTGCTACAACCGAGTCCATCAAGATGGCCGAAGGCGGAAATTAACGCGCTCATCCAGATTCGAACATCTCTCGACACGAAATACCAAGAAGGCGGACCGAAAGGGCCGTTGTGGGAGGAGGTATCGGCGGCAATGAGGAACCTCGGGTACAATCGCAATGCGAAAAGATGCAAAGAGAAATGGGAGAACATTAACAAGTACTACAAGAAGGTTAAAGAAAGTAGCAAGAAACGACCCGAGGATTCGAAAACTTGCCCGTATTTCCACCAGCTGGATGCCATTTATCGAGAAAAAGCAAACGCTAGTAGTAATAGTAATAATAATAATAATAATTTGGGACTCGGTATAAAACCTGAATCACAAATGGCCCCGATAATGGCTCGACCGGAGCAGCAATGGCCGCTTCCGTCAATGATTCAAGAACAACATCACCAATACCAACAACAGCAACAAAAGCAGCAACAACAACAACAGCAACAACAACAGTCGAAAGTGAACGAACCTAAAGGTATCGAAGACCACCATAATACGGATCTAAACGACGACGACTACGATTACGACGAGGACGAGGAGGAGGAGGAGGAAGGTGGTGATTATGAGATTGTTCAAAACAAGACATCATCAATGGCTGCAGTTTAATGGTTGAAATTTATAGGAATTGGAATGAATGGAAGACACTGCAAATGTGGGTCATGAGTTGCAGAAGTTGTCGGGTGGGTAATCGGGTCGGGTCGGGTCGCGGGTTGAATATGAAAACTTGAAAGTTGAAACATTACACATGGGGTGGGAGGGGGTGTAACTGTAACATTGTAAGTTTTGTTTACAGTGGGATACTGTGGGTTTTTATTTCATGATTTATTTATTATTTGCAAGAATAAAATAATGAGGGAGGTTATAGAATTGAATAATTTAATATTTAATAAACATATTAATTTGTAATTTTGTATTTTTGTTGATGTGGTGTAAATTGAAGAAATACTTGTTTCATTTATTTATTAGGATAATTTTCTTTTCTGTTTTTTTTATATTTATTAGCATTTATGTTTGCATTATATATGTTTGGTTAATTTATGTTTAGTCAATTTTAGTTAATGAGTAATTATTGCAACGGATAACCATTAACTTGTGGTGCAATATAACAATTAAAATATGAAATTATTAAATAAATATACATGGTAACCCAAACAAACACATATAGTAAAATCTTACAATTAACATAAAAAGAATTTCACGGTTAGCATTACAAAATTGTTTTTTTGTCGGTGAATCTGGTCAATGAATACACTATCTAAAATGAATGGTGATAAAATATATCATCTGGTGAATAAAAATCATCAATAATACACTATCTAAAATGAATGGTGATAAAATATATTATCTACGGAAAAAATGCATTGGCTTCTAGTTGACCTCAAGATGTCAATGTTGTGTGTTTGTGTTTATTTAATCCAACAAAACAACCATCAAACAGGAGTTTATACGTTGGTGTATTGGATAGGTTTAAGTCTCGTGATGAACAATATAGATTTATGCGTAGAATTCGATTAGTGCGTTTGTTTGTCATTAAAAAAATTACAAATAAAAATCTATAATAGAAAATTTTATGTTTTTAACTACAAAAGAAAGTAAACTTAATTTTAAATATCAAACTAGTATTCAGCCTCACGCGTTGCAGTAAGGCCGTAAAACCGTGTCAAGTTACATAAATGTTACACTGTTGCTAGCAACTATTAACACCAGAAATACTTGTGAAACAAAAAAATTAAAACCGAAAAAATAAATGTAAAAATGCTGAACTATGCATGTTTGTTATGATGTGTTAATGTGTATAGATTAGAAAGAAATGTAAAATACAACGTGGCTGTTAAATAGAAAAAACGATACAAAAGTGTTGAACCGCATACGCATATTGTAGATGTTAACTCAAAAAGTTTAAACTGAGATATAAAATGAAAATTTGTGAAAAATATAAAGTAAATGAGACTTAAGTTGAAAGTGAAAAAATATTAGTGTAGAATGTAATAGATAAAAACTATAGTGTTAAAAGTAAAAAGATAGTAAAAAAACAAAATAACTTACAATCTACAAAACATAAGGTACAACCCATGAAACACAATCAAATTGCTAATTAGTATTATATAAATAAAAAACCTAAAAATTATGAGAATGATTGTAAACGTTGATTTAAGGGTAATTAAAGGGTAAAATATGAAAGGCTACAACTTTTTATGTTTAATGGTTTCCATCGTTCTCTAAATATGAATTTTTATGTGTTTATTTTTCTTAAAAGATTATACAATAAAATCAAACATTTTTTACATTAATTAAAACGATATATTTTAATTAAAAAAATTTAATGTGCTAAATCAGGGGGCGTAGGAAAGTGCAAAACAAGATGATCTAAAACAGTGCATCAAGGTGATCACTATATTACAATGCGTTTATCCGATTAAATAGGGAGTTACATTTTTCAAATTCTCTTCAAACAAAGTTCGAGCATTGACATAAAACATAAGAATAACACATGTATCATTGTAGCATAATGAAATCGTTCATATAAGATGCGTGCAACAATGCATACACTATAGAAATATCTCTGCACACACTACACAAGTATCGTCAGCAACACACGTAGTGTGTGTATTTGGCGTACACGCTGTACTTAAAATGGATTTGTGACATATGCCATAATGTGTACGCTGTGCATGCACCAATGCATACACCATAGAGATAACAACCGCATCATTACATATGTTATATGTATTAAGAATGCAAATGCAGTTATTCAACAATATACACTAAAGTATCAAAGGTAACACATATGGTGAAATATTTGACACGTACGTTATACTATTGGAATTTAGGTTATTTTTGGTAATATCAACACATGACATTTCTTCTATCACATTGTGTATCCAACATTGCACACACTATAAATTTAGACTTTCACTTACTTTTAATACCATGATGAAGTAAAATTATTTAATCTTGAAGATCGACGCATATTATTCCTAATGGTTCTCATGAAGATGCAGCACACGTACATTCATGTGTTATATGGAGGGCAGTCTTAATGATTTTAGTGGCTCTAAGCAAACAAAAAAACAGAGCTCTTACCGAAGTTTACATTATAAATCCTTCATTTTTTTATCGCGGTTGGGGACCGAAAACAATAAACTAAAATGTATATAATTGGCGGAGTTATTTTTATTATTATTTATTTTGTAATTTGAACAAAGATTATTTATGTATTTCATATCAGTTTCTTGTTTTTGTTTCTTTTGCCTTTTCATACGAGTGTTTTAATGCTTACTAGACGATATTACACTATGATATATTTGAATGTAAATTTTTACTAAACAATCAATATTATAAATATACATTAAATAAATGAGTTCAGACTTATTCACTGTATTCAACTCTCATTCACTAAACAACAAAAAGTAATTTTGCAAATATTTAAACTGTAGATTCAAAAACTAACAAGTGACTAAATACTTTATGACTTGTAAATTAAAATCTAAACATTAACCGGAGAATTTGACCAAGAGAGCCAACAGTAGAACTCAAAAATTTAGAATCTAGAATTAAAAAAAAAATAACCTTGAGAACTAGATTTAGAGAATACTCGTGAATTTGTATTCGAAATTACCGTTTGATAGAAGAAATCATAGTTGTGTTTTTTTAATTACCTTACAATATTTTGAAGGTAGAAATAGTAATTTCTGTTGGATTGGAAGCTCAGCTAAATTAATAAAGTGTCTAGCTCATTCATATTTTTACGCATAGAACACAATATATAAAATTTGGAAGCCTTTTTAAAATTAAGGGCCCAAAACCTTTGTTTTTATTGGCTTTGAGCTTGAACCGGCCCTGATTATATAAACAACAGTTATTTTGCGTTCGTTCGTGTAGCTAAGCTTCTACAAACACACAAGCTAGTTTGGATGCGTCATTTTAATGATTTAGATGCGCAATTAAAATCCATTATAGACTTAGGCATATGGACACACCTTGTCGCATAGAACAAGAACTTTAGAAGAAGATCATGTTGAAAGTTCTACGATATATTATACTTAAATTAAAAAGGATTAAATATTATATTATATATATAGACTGCTTACGGTAGAAAGTGTGGGTTTAATGGGAAGTGTACGAAATCAATAGGGCGTGACACATATTTATTGATGGGGGACTAGTTTCATCCGCGCCATAATTACGTATAAAAAGTACATAATTTCGCATAAAAGATACATAATTACGTAAGTTATATTCACAATTACGCAAGTTATATCTATTATTACGCAAAATAAAATTACCCACGTTATAAAAAAATAATTACGCAGGTTATATGATAATTATGCAAGTTATGCTCATAATTACGCAGTTAATAATCAAGCAAGTTATACGCACAACGCATAGACGTTTTAATACTATACTCAAATTAAAGAGAATAAAATGCTCAATTTTAAGGTGTATTTAAAAAAAATGTCGTATAAAAAAGTTACACGTTTAAAAAAACTGAAGAAATTAAAAAAAATCAACAAGTATATGCTAATTCTAAAGTTACCCCTATAGTCATCATTTTATGCGTGATTGTTTCACTTTTAATCTGGACCGTTCATCTCTTAAGTCAATTGTTGAAATTACTTCAAATAATTTTTAATTTAGTATAGTAAACTTTCTCTCTGTATATAAACCTTATTTGAGTTAAAGAAAGATTTAAGAAACTAGGTTTAAAAAAATGTACACAATAGATGTTTTTCCACTTTACTGTAGTAACTTCTAAATTGATTACAAAACTCCAAATCTGTAACTTTGTAACTGTTAACAACTGAATCAATTACGTCAATGGCCCGGTGTGCATCATACACTTTAGAGAAAAAGTTTTGTTAATTAAACTAATTTTAATAAACACGTGCATTACACGTGTTGAATAATAAAATATTAATATAATAAAATTTATTAATTATAAAATGATATTCTAAGATATAATATTACTGACTATAACTAATAAAACCATAATATCAACTTTTTAAAATTTTATTTTTAATTTTTTTCCAAAAACAAAATAAACATTTGTTTTAAAAAAAAAACCGTATAAAAATATCATTTTTAAAATTTTATTAGTATAACTCCTAAATTAATTATTTTTTGTTTTGAAAATTGAATTTTTAAAAATACCAATTTATAATATATTATATTTAAAAAAAAGTTATGCTTTAGAAATTTAATTATTGTACAAAACATTTTTTTATTTAAAAATAATATTAATAAATTGATCTCTTTTTAATTTATTAAATGTAAAAAGATATTAAATATATTATTACTAATTAAGATAATTATTTAAGATGAGAGAGAAACAAGAAAATTTTAGTGAATATTATTGTGGTGCTGACACGTGATATTTTAAGTTATTTTTTATTAAAGTAAAACTTATATACAAAAGTTTAATCAAAAACCACAAATCGTGATAACCGCTTAAACTATTGTACTTGTTTTATTAATTAAAAAAACAAATAAACGATATCAATGGAATTGTAACGTACATCATTTCTCCCTATCTTTTTCTCTCTTCATCTTTCAATGATTCAACGTTTGTACTATTTTCCTTCGTCGATGACAATTATTAGTAATGTAAATACCGGTAGTTGACACTTACAATTATTAACTATGTAATCGCCAGTTAAATGTTGTGAAAGTTCACCCTATTACAATGCTTCGACATACATAAAGAATTATCTAGTAATTTTCAGTTAGCTAAATCATGTGACTTCTGGTACGAATTTCCTATTTGTTCTTGGACCCGTTTGACTTATTCGATGCATATAAGTTTGATGTAACACTAAAAAAACTCTAATGCTAAAGTGATACGCACGATTCGAAAAGCTATTAAGAAATCTCCAAACAACAAATTTATATAGCTTAACAAATATTTATGATTTAATACTAACTTCAAATTAAATACATGTTTATTGGTTTTGACGCGGAGATTATTAGAGTATGCTTGTCCACTATAAATATTTTTTTAATAATATTAAATTTCTAATTTATAGGTTCAATGTCATTTTAAATTATCTATATTTTAGTTATATGATGACATCTTAAAAGAAAAAGAAATTCAAATCTTATGATGTCTTGAGGCTGTGGGTGGTTTGCTTCAAGTGGAACAAAAAGAAACATTAAAAGAAAATTAAAGATGGGCCAAATAATTTTTGGATCTTCAATAATGTGGGCTTTAAATTGATCAAGTTGAACTGCACTAAAAATATGTGGGCCCAAAATCTAAAACCGGTTTCTACCCACCGGTTTTTTCGGGTCCGAACCGGGTACACCTTATACCGGGTTGTACCCGAACCGGGGTTTTTTGCCTATCTCTAACTTATGCTGCTTGGTACGTGTATCAAAGACGCGATTGGGACTATGGTTCGGTTATCTTGTTTAACTTTGATGTATTGTATTTTTATACGACACTTGATTATTGAATCATGTAGTAGTTATTTGATATGTTTTGGTTGTGTAAATCAATCAAATAATATGTGGTATGTATATGTAACCACTGGAATCTTTTTATCAATCTTCTTGTTAAAAGTTGCAATCTAACTTAGTTGAATAATAACTATGTTTAGACACTAAACCACATTTTGATCAAATGAGTGTGATTTTTATTTTTTTAGTGCGATTGATTTCTGGCTTGATTCGGCAAACCATAAGTGATATGATCATGTGTTCTCATCTTCATAATCATCGTTGTATTTTTTTTTTCATGCTATTTTGCAGCTATTTTGTTTAGCGTACTTTTATTATGTCTTTGGTCACTTTTTTACATGTTCTTTTATAATCAAAAAATTTTTATAATACTAACCACATGCTTGTTAAACACTTGGAATCCTTCCTAAACTCGAACTCCTCCCTACACTTTTATGAGTGTATATATCATAAAGTTGATATGCATGAAGATAATAAGCATTAAATCCAATATTGATGTTAATTCACTATTGTGTTTTTCAGAACTCATTATTTTAAAACAACAAAATGATATTTAAGAAAACATAATGAAAAACAAAAAAAGACATAATGACGAATGAAAGACACAATGACATAAAAATTTTGAACTTTTTTATAACGATGTTGTACTTGATTTAGAGAATTAAACACTTGTTTTAATGATTTAAGTTTCATAAAAGATAACGTTTTATGTCAAAGTCACGAGTGCTTAAAAAAGTGAGGAACTTGAACAAAAGTAACTATGATTGAAATATCTTTCCAACAACTTTTTCTCTACAATTTAGTCTTAACCATTACTTAAAACGATAAATGGTCAAAAATTATTTTTACACTTTTTAATTAAAACATTATTTTTATATAAACTTTTACATTATTATAAGGGTTAAAGCATTTACAGTAGGTTCT